>JACXGJ010003144.1:0-56901 GCA_016801105.1 Esox niger | reverse complement strand
TGGTGGGTGGAGCATGGTGGTGGGCGGAGCATGGTGGTGGGCGGAGTATGCTGGTATGTGGAGCATGGTGGTGGGCGGAACATGGTGGTGGGTGGAACATGGTGGTGGGCAGAGCATGGTGGTGGGTGGAACATGGTGGTGGGTTGAGCATGATGGTGGGTGGAGCATGGCGGTGGGCGGAGTATGGTGCTATGTGGAGCATGGTGGTGGGTTGAACATGGTGGTGGGCTGAGCTAAATGCTGGTCTGCCTGGTCTGCAGGGAAAGAGGACCACTAGGCTGTCTGGCTGGTTGACTGACTGGCAGGTCGACTGGCTGGTTGTGCGGCCTCTCTGACAAGCCCCTGCTATGTCAGCAGTGGTACTCAATCTCTCCAGGAAATTGGATTGGCTCCCAGCAGTTCTTATGTTATTGTGGAGTCTGCCATCAATCTCAGCCAAAACCCCGGCCAGAGACCCCACATTCCTCAACCTCCGCACGAAGTACACTACATCAGTGTTGGAATGAAGAGCCCCTCCTGAGCCAAACAGTCCAACATTGCGACAGACACTAGAGCCATGATAGACTGTCGACCCGCATCAGTAGGTGTGTTACCGGGACGTAGAGTGCTGAGCAAACCCAATATAAGGAACTGGGCATGAAATGACAGCAGGGGGTGTTGCACGTAGAACAGGACGGATTTCATGCAAAATCCCGTAAAATCCCAACCCTTCACTTCAGAACGCCTAATAAGGGCAAAGTGGGGCACAGGGTCATTTTGGACTGGCAGGCAGCAGACACCTCTAAATCCGAGGCTTCAGGGCCTCTATCCCTGTCCACATGTAGCCTGCTATCACTGGTGGGATGTGCTGTATCCTGTGTGGTACGATCACAAGACATCTTTCACCTTTTCTTTTTTCTTTTTCTCTTTTCATTTGCTTTTTCTCTTTTTAATTTTCATCTGACGGACTGATTGTGCCTCATTCAGCATTACGAGTGACCTTCTTTAGGGTTCCCTGTAATCCACGGTGTGGATAAGATCTATGTGAGCGGCCCTTTCAGCAGAGAGGTTGACGTGCAGAAGGGCGATTTGTTTTTTGCTCTGTATTTGTTTGGCTGCACATTGACCATGAACGTCTGGTCTGAAGAGTCTGTCAGTCTATCCCCAAGGCCTTCCAGAATACAGCTCAACATGTGCAGCAAGACAGATGGTGCAACCCCAAAAGAGAAAGAAAAACCTCAGGGTTGAAGGAAGGAAATTAGAAAATGCGGTCTTCTTTCCTCGCCATAACCACACAATGCTAAAATTTGTTCAATCAATTTCTATTCTTAGAAATTTTCATTAAAATTTGTAGGAATAATTTCATGTATTTCACTAAAGTGTGAGTGATATTAGATTGGGCATGGCTGTGTGTTTCTGAAAGCATTTCAAATACTGTACTAATGCTAAAGTCAGTCTCGTAAAATATCTTGGAATTTACAGTAAATATGCTGCTAGAATTGTATCTCCGCTGAATGTGTTGTTTATGAGCATGAGTGTGTGTATTTGAGTCTGTGTGTGTTGTACTCTCACCTCCTTGAGGTCCCTCCACCATTCTCTCTCTCTCTCTCTCTCTCTCTCTCTCTCTCTGGGCTGGGTCCACATGGAAGTGATTACGCTGCACAGGGAGAAAGAAATTACAGAGAAAACCTACAGCCCTTCTTTCTTTACCCACTCACTCATTCACATACAGGCAGGCACAAACTCATGCAATTACACACACACACACACACACACACACACACACACACACACACAGAGCACTGCTCAACCTCCACCAGCAAGACTCTGGCAGTACATTTCCACTCCTGAGCGTTTTGGGACAATGCACCAGTGTGCTCCCCTACCTCTCTGGACGGCCCTCCCATAGTCTGAGTGAGGGAGTCGTGTAGGTCCAGGGTTGTAAATTCCTCTAAAAGACCAGTCTCCCATTAAAACAGGGGCACCAGCACTTGCCTGAGAGGAGCTGATGCAATAAGTCATCACTCAGAGCCTCGAAGGTTCTAGAGCTTGCAGAACCTCAAAAAGGGAGAACACTTACTGTGTGCACAGCATACAACCCTGTGGGTTCAGGTCAATAAATCGAATTTATTTTAAAGCCATTTTCAGCAGTTGTCACAAAGTGCTTTTACAAAACAGCCAACCTGATGCCTATTACATTTTGGTCCTTAATCCTAATTCTATTAATTCAACAAACTCCAACTAAGTTCAGAAAGAGTTGTGATTGGATTTCATCGGCAATGCAGTTATGACATTTAGCTACAGTAAAACAATTCTATGTTCAGAAAGTATTTCGACAACTTCAAGATAATCCATTGCTCCTGTGTTTATAACCCCAAATCCTGTGGATTTAGAACCCTTAGCTCAACTCTACGCTGGAGAAATCCGCCGTGGAGGTCTAATCTGGCCTCTTAGTTTCAGGTCAGCAGGTCTGTTGAGCTGCCATATTAACCCTCTGTGCCGTAACACGGAGCATCTATGGATTCAGTAGAGTGCAGTCTTTGGGCAATAGAAGAAGGATGCCGTCATCGACACTGTCTAACTAAGTCAATATTTGCCAATTCCTTTACGGATTTTTGCGGCCCACAATGTAATTACTTAAGTTTGACTTGTATAGTATGTTTGATGTATTTTTTTGTTTTCATTGCTTAATATTCAAAATCAGAAGTGACTGCTGGTAGCACAGCTACCATAACAATCTAGTTGACTGTTGACGATGAACATATCGGATGTCCATACAAGCATTATACTAATGTTTTTACCTCAACATAATTTGAAATAGACACATACGTTTTGCCTTGGGGTCAACATGAAGAATCACAAACTTCCCCCACAGAATCTTTCCCGTATGCATCGCCATGGCATTTCCCCTGTTTGGATGGAGTTCCCTCAAAGTCTTTACCGCATCAATGGAGACGGGCCGATCTGTCGAGAGGGGCTGATCTGTCTAGGCCAGGCAGCTAGCTGTAACAAGTGACCACAGCTACGTCAGACAGTGGAGTTGGGAAATGCAATCCTTCAACCCCGCTGACCACTGGGGCTTGTGTTTGTCTTAACAAGGACCACCTGCTAGGTCTTTGTACTGCAGGAGCCAAGAAGACATACAACCTTAGCTGGAAACCAAGAGAAACAGTACTGGCTAGCTAGGTAATATACAGGGTGGAGACCGTACAGTTGGATAATAGTTTCATATTATTGTTTCATATACTGTCAGGTGCTGAACAGTTAAATGCAAAGTCTTTTTATAGGAGATAATTCACAGTCAGCCACACTAACACAATAATCTGAGAAGATGATGGCATTGAATAGAATAATTCTGCCCCTTGCTTTCTTTGTATTTACCTCACCAGATTTTTAACCTACTCATGCCACAGCCCTTGGAGCTTAACTAAGAGTGGTGTGGTTGTTTACACAGTGTGGTGTCTAGCTGGGTATCAACCCACCTCACCTCCAGATCAAGCCCATCATTATCCCAGGCGCGCACCAGGCTCCCAAAATATCTGTAACGCAGCTGTCGGCACCTCTCTGCGCTGCAGCTGGAGCAGCTCAGGGACACTCCCTCTCCGTCTGCCTTCCTACCACACTCCCTCTCCATGTGCCCTCCTACCCCTCACCCTCTCCATCTGCCCTCCTAACACACTCCCTCTCCATCTGCCTTCCTACCACACTCCCTCTCCATCTGCCCTCCTACCACACTCCCCATCTCTCTACCCTTCTACCACACACACCCTGTCTCTCTACCCTTCTACCACACACACCCTGTCTCTCTACCCTTCTACCACACACACCCTGTCTCTCTACCCTTCTACCACACACACCCTGTCTCTCTACCCTTCTACCACACACACCCTGTCTCTTTACCCTTCTACCAAACACAGCCCCTCCCTCAACCCCTCTAACAAAGTCACCCTCTCCATCTACCCTTCTACCACACCACCTTCTCCCCCTACCCACATACTACATATATCTTCTCCCTCTACTTTCTACCATACATAGCCTCTCCCTATATCCCCTAACAGGAACCTTCTCTCTGCTCTTTTACCACACACACTTTCTCCATCTACCCTTCCACCAAGCACTCCCTCTCCCTCTACCCTTTTACACATGCCTCTCCCTTTAGCCTGTTACAAAACAGTAACCCTCCCTCTACCCTTTTTATTACACAAATTCTCTCTATAACCTTCCGCCACACACTCCCTCTGCCCTTCTATTAACCACTCGCTCTCTCTTTGTCTACCTTTCTACCACTTAAACCTTCTATCTCTAGCCTTTCACCACACGTAGCTTCTCCTTCTACCTTTTCCCCACACACTTTCTCTCTTCACCTGTTTACTACAGACAACGTTTCTTTCTACCGTACAACCACAGAACTCCCTGTAGCGGTTTATCACACATACCGTCTCCCCTTGCTCTCCACCCTCCATCTAGCCTACACGTCTTCACCCTCTCTCTATCCAGCTTATGGATAATGTTTAGGGTAAAATGTACAATTGAGGCTAGTTTTAGGTTTAGACATTGGGGATTTGGTTAAGTTGAAATGTTAAGGTTATTGAGGTTAAGGCTTGTGTTTCAAAGACAGGAAAAATAGGGATAATTTTCCGGTCCCCACAAGGTTAGAAACAAGTATTTGTGTGTGTTTTTGCTTAGCTCGGGCCATACCCATCTATCTCACTGAAGCCACTGCGGAGTGGCCTGTGTGTGTGTAATCTGTTGGTCATAAAACCCTAGACAAATGGTGTGTGTGTGTGGGATGAGTGAGCCAAGAAGAGGGTGGAGGAAGGGAAGCAAAGCTGACTGCAACAGAGGCTCTGCCACCACAGCTGTTTGCTTCTGTTCTATTCCCTATACTGCTGTAGTTCATACAGATCTTCCAGGCCCCAGAGTGAACAATGGATTAGCCATTCGGTAGGAAGTCCAAAGACTGAGAGTTGAATTGGCTTTGCAAATGTTCACTGTCTGTATTCTCCACAGTTCATATTTTCCTCTGATAATGTCTGGCAAACTGATGTCAAAAAGATGCACACATTTACTCTGGAAACCCAGACAAAGGAAAGCATCAATGTAAAAACGATGTACTTAGTCACAGGATATGTAAGACTACTGACATGTTATTTCCCAAAAAGAAGCATTGTGACAACACATGACATCCTACTTGAAGCACAGGGCTGCTGTTACATGGAAACTACATTCGTTTTTTTCACCTTCTTTCCCCTGCCAACTCTAAGCTCACCCCTCCCCCAAACCTAAAAGGCAGCCTCAGGAAGCAATCCATGCAATGGTTACAAAAAGAGGGAAATTATTGGGCCTCCTGTTGTGTTTTGAGATACAGATATCTAGATATTTATGAAAAATCAAAACTTTCAGCAGAGATAACGTCTGACAAAGACTACTTGAACATAAGCACCCACAGCATTAGGTCAGATTAAATTCAATTTATGCAAATAGAAGAGGGCAGAATATGTACAAGTATTACGTATAATGGTTGTTACAACTGGGATGTATAGATGTGCAGTGAAGGCAAATGCAAGTACAATTGGTCATTTGAAATGTGCAATGAAGAATGATTCTTCTTTGAAAGAAAAAAGAGAAAAAAAATCTCCTTGTATTTATCTTGAGCATTTTTGTTGAAAGGAAATTGCAGTATATTTCTAATTATGATAATTTGTATACATATTACATTTGCACCTAAGTATTGTTACACTATCGACATAGTGAGGTCTCTGGCAACTCCTAGAACTACATAAAATGGTACCCAGAAACAGATGTGCAATAGCCATGAGGTATAAAGCAATGTAAAGGTCTGCAGCTTCCCTGCTAGGTCACGCTAGTCAGATTTCACTTTTCCTGGCTGAGAATAGAAAGCAAAAAGGGCTTTGCCGGCAAAACCCAAAAACATTTGGAAAAGTGAATTGGGGCATCTGTTTCTGTTTAGTTTGTCAGCGTCCAAAGAGCCAAGGTTTTTGTCCATGGATTCATAAAATGCTAGCAACATTGTTCCCGATGCTCATTCTCCTTTTCTTCTGCTATAATTCCCTTTGGACAAAAAAAATAGCCCCAATAAAATAGAACTTTATGAAATACCTTCAAACCCCCCATCCCACCACTCCCTATAGTAACCTCACACTCTCCTTGGCAACACCCCCACAGCCATCCCAGGCCCCACCACTGATCTCTCTCCTCCCTCACTCCTCATTCGGCCTCTCTCTCTCTCTCTCTGCTTCAGCGAAAAGCCAAACAAGCCAGCCATTAAGTTGAGTTAAGCGCAGGAAGCGGGCCTCCGGGCCTAGCAGCCCTGTTTACAAGGAGCTAGTCAGGTTTCAGCCGCCCTTTGAAGTGAGGAGGCTCACAGGAGACTGTCTGTCACTGGGCCAAAGCCCGGCGCTGCTCCACTGACTCACTGCATTCCCGCCATTCATCTGAGCAGAGAGGAGAAGAGAAAGGAGGGGGTTCGGGGTGGGGTGGGGGGCTGGGGCACAGGGAGGAGGGGTGGGGCGGTGCAGATACGGGACAGGTAGATTTATGGTTAGATCTTACTCCACTAAATCATGTATAAACATACACTGGTGGCACTGTTATTACAACCCTGGTACATGTGATGTACTATGTCAGAGACTGCTGCACTCTTTCCCACAAGACAGAGGAATGATCGGTCTCATCAGAAAAGAGGAGAGATCAAGGACCGACCAAACATCCACTCGTGGCCAAACTTTACAATTTCTTGATTAGGTGAAAAATTGTTGATCCAATTCTACCCCCTTTCAACGTGCTGAAGCTATTTCTATTATGTGCAGTGTATTTCAGAAGTGGTCCTTGTAGCCTCATTGCTGGAGGTGTTTGGGATCCAGGGAGTATCCGCTTTCCCCAGCCAGCCCTACATTTATTGCGTTACATCACCACAGAGGAGGTTCAATTTCAGCGAGGCCTCATTCGGTGGATTCCAGCCCTTCATTGTCTGTGTTCTCTACAAAGATTTAGAGGAGATAAAGTAAACCCAAGCTTTATTATTTTCCTTTCACTTGCATGTAGAGACAAATGCCCTGGTCTGAATGTGCCCACCTCCTCCACACACATATATACAGTCACTTCCAGCATGATCAGCTCCCTTGATTTAAATTGAGTTAAGAAAGGCTGTATGAAAAGCAACGCCTCAGGTAATATTTTTTCTTAGCTTCCCATTTTCATCTGGATGTGTAACATGTTGAGTATGTGCGTAACCTACCAGCAGAATCACTGTCACACACCATCTTGCCATGAAATTCCAAGTTTGAAAATGAGTGGCTTAAATGACATGGGGCACATATCGGCCCATACGTGACACAGTACACAATATTCAGGGCTCCAGAGTGGATCTTTATAGTGTCAAAATTGATTGGCACTCTTGTTTTCAGTAGTTAGAGAACCTTCCCATTTTAAGTATGACAGCTACAAGCTTTTCCTGTCATGTTTTTCAAGAGATTGCTGATCATGCTGGACCGGATCTTGGACATTTCCTTCAGAAATAACCTTTCTAGGTCCATGAGCTCCTTCATTCTGAGCTTGCAGTCTTCAATTCAAAGCACAGGTTTTCAAAGGCATTCAACTCTGGGGACCAAGATGGTCACGGCAAAATGTTGATTTTGCGGACAATTACTTAGTTCGTAGTGGATGTTTTATGTGTGCTTTGGGTCATTGACCACTTGAGTTTTAGCATCCTTGCAGAACCAGCCAGGTTTTTGGCAAAAATCTTATATGTTGACAATCTCATTGACTTAACAGCGGCCCCAGGGTGAATGGAAGCCAAGTAGCCCCACAACATCTCATTTCACGCTAACTATGAAGTTATTTTCTGCCCATGTCCCCTATTGACACCAGACCCACTGGTGTGTATGGCCCGAAAAGCTCTATTTCCATGCAGTCTGACTAATGAATTGGTAGCACTCTCAGCATTTTTAGCAAACTGCACATATGTGTTTGCTGGGCCCCGTGCAACAGTAGCTGTTTTGAAACTTGCCCAACCATAGATCTTTCTTTTAGTCAATGGCCCCAAGCAAACATAAGAATCAAGAAAATGTACATTTACAATTAAATCAACACTGTGTCATATTCACCTTAGTCTCCAGACTTAAATCCATTTGGAACCTGGCTTTGCATTGGAGAGGGCAGTCCACAAGTCTTGACCAAAACCTTTAAGGGTGCATAAAGATAATGTATGGAGGAACGATCTAAACTCTCATCCAGTGTGTTTCCTTAAGGAACAGTCCGCAAAGTTCTTAAAACAAGGGTGGCAATAATTTTACAATTAATTGAATCCTTGAAACATTAAGTACAATATATTCAAGTTGTTGGAAAATCACACAGTTATGCAGCCTCTGTTGGTCCACTCTATCAAGCGCTCTAATAATCCTGTAGTTGACTGCACATATACAAGGCCTTCTGAGGGTGTGTTCTTCCAGGTATGCTGTTATATCACCTGCCGGGCCTCAGAGAGCCATGGAAGGGAAATGCATCCCCATGGCAGTCGCCATACAGTCTGAAAGCTAGCAGATGTTGAGGTATGACTCAACTGTCAACACATTGGCAGGGTTAGCGTGATGGAGACCTCTCTGAGCAGGCCTATTTTAGTCACATGGAGTCGGCGAGAGAGAGAGAGCGGAGTAGGAGGAAGACACAAATACACGATGGGATGCCAGCAAAGACACGATGGAATGACCGCACTCTTACAGTCTAGGTAGGTCTCCTGTGCACCCGGAAGGCCCACACAAACAAAGAGTTCCGCTGCTATGCGTTATAAGCACTGGGGTGCGTTATAAGCACCTCATCAACATAATTCAATGACTTTGGAGTGAAGGAGGTTATTGGATTGGGTCCAGACCGTGAAACTGCCTCAAGACATACATTAGAGCTGAAATGTGATCTCTTCTTCAACATAGGCAGTGATGTTTATAATGGCCAACATTTGGATTGTGTTTCCAAAGGGGGCATTGTTAATATGGATATGAAACATGCACCTGGTTTCACCTAAACCCCCCACTAACCGAAGCCACGCCACACAAAAAAAACAAGTTTTATCACATTTATCTTGAAGCATAACTTAACATTGTGTAGAAAGGCTTTTTTGTCCTCTAATTGGGAAATGAAAGTTCAACTTGCTGAAGTTTGACAGATATACTTTTTTTGTAACTTCTGTTAAGTTATGTTAACATGTTAAGACTCAGTAATAAGCTTAAATAAGAAATAAAGACAGCACCAGTGCCTGATAAATCAAATTGAAATATTCCTCTGTCCTGCTGTTTGAGTCCATGGGCGTGGCATGACATCTTGCTCTGTCCAGCTGTCTGAGTCCATGGGCGTGGCATGACATCTTGCTCTGTCCAGCTGTCTGAGTCCATGGGCGTGGCATGACATCTTGCTCTGTCCAGCTGTTTGAGTCAATGGGCGTGGCATGACATCTTGCTCTGTCCAGCTGTCTGAGTCCATGGGCGTGGCATGACATCTTGCTCTGTCCAGCTGTCTGAGTCCATGGGCGTGGCATGACATCTTGCTCTGTCCAGCTGTCTGAGTCCATGGGCGTGGCATGACATCTTGCTCTGTCCAGCTGTCTGAGTCAATGGGCGTGGCATGACGTGTGGCGGGGGTCCAGACTTTTAGGTTGCCAGGGCAAAGCTTTTCAAACAATACCATATAGTACAGAACAATATGGTATCCCATTTTCCAACCCTTATCCTGAAATCCCTTACATACAGTCAAAGGGACCATATCTGTACCGCTAAACACTATATGATAACTATGTTACCACCCCATTCTGTGTCGTAAATAAATGATAACGGGACACTTTCAATTCAAGGACAAATTAGATAGGAGATAATACTCCTGCTAGCCAAGATAACACACATAGACAGAGTCACACAGTAACACTAAAAATGTATCAAATCATGTGGCTTTTATTTTGTTGTCACTTCCCCATCCCCTCACAACCAAGTCAAGTGTTCCTTAGGAGTGGCCAGATTCACACCAGTTTTCACAATATTAACATCAAGGTACCACACCATTTTGAATCTGTTTTCAAAAGACTTTAAAACAATTTGACCAACACAGTATCCAAAAAGTGGATCCATTCAATGTGACTTTTGGTAATAGCAGTGTGGAACTCCACTCATTTCACTGGATGTTAGCTGGTTCATCACCCGCAAAGTCTATGGGTCATGATGAATAATCAAAGATTCTGTAGATTGAAACAGATGACAGATGTCAGGTAAATATAGCAAACACAAGTGAAAAAAGGGATGAGAACACATAATAAAAATCACCATTATATTTTCCTTTAAGTACCTTAAAAAAACATTCTTTCACCTAACTTCCTTTGACTTTTTGGTGACAACTATTAAAAGACATATGAAACATGGATTACAATTTCTCTTATCCCATAGACTACTTTCAGGGAAGAAAGACCTGAAAATAAAGTTTGGAAATAGTGAAATTAGCCTTTTAAGGCAGCCCCCCCCCCTCCCCCCGGAGACATGGCCAGAGTTTCCTAGCAGCCTTGCCTTCAGTCCTTTCAGCCAGCCCCCCTTGTTGTTCAGTGCCAAGGCATTTCATTTGTGGGGAGTAGGAAGGAGAGGGGCCATTAGGGAACATTTACTGCCTTAACTACAACTCAGCTTCCCTGATCGGACACATCATAATTATTACAGATCTGGGATTCACAGGAGAAATTTCCAACATGTGTGTGTCATGCTGCCAGTAAAAACAGGCCATGTGAATGTGGGTCTACCTATGGCTCCTCAGAGAATGGGTGCAGGAGTTAACCAGGCATTACGGCTCTCAAAAGACCAAAAACGGAACATGTCCTTTCTTTAAATACAAATATATAATTTTATATTTTACAAATCCTATTTACAGTTGCATTTAATTACATCTGACCTGTTCACAGAGTGAAAATAAAGTCTTAAAATGGTTGCCTGTCCATTCAGACCTCCTTTTCCCCCTGCTCACTGTATTCCCAGTGGGATATTCACTCACACACTGAAGAGTTTTTATGGCTGGTAACTTTAAAAAAGTAGCATCAGAGTGGGGGAGGTGAGAGAGAGCACTTCAGCACATGGCATCCATTGCCCATGATTGTTGTTTGTTCAGAACGTCAGAGGTTTAGCCAGTCTTCATATGTCAGCAACATTTCGGTCAAGCACCCTATCCTGACTCAAAGCTTGATTTTATTTCAATATTGGCATGCAATATTTCATTTCAGTCAATTTTCCGTAAAAAAAAAACAAAAAAAACACTGACATTATCTGATTACAAATATATAAAAAGTACCACTCTCACATTGAGTAAAACAAATAAGGGGAGGGGGGGCACACTAAAAAACAACAGATTGAACATTAAAAAAGATATACAAAAATAAATCCACGGCTGGCCTCGCTCCCTAGACAGTGGTCTCTCCGTGCTTACTGTTTGTGAGTCTGGTGTAGAACTTGCGCCAGGAGTGCAGTGTCTTGCCGGACCAGATCCAGAAGCCAGAGGTGATTCCCACGATGAGAGTCATCAGGTACTTTATCATGTAGACCGTGAAGTCGGGAGTCATCCGTGGGGTGTACTGCATGGGACAGGGGATGGCCAGGCCCTTACAGTTGTGGCTCACCCAGCTCCTCTCCCAGTGGTGGCGGAAGGCCTGCTCGTAGAAGAAGCAGGCGATGACGATGGTGGCGGGCACAGTGTAGAGCACGCTGAACACGCCGATCCTCACCATCAGGCGCTCCAGCTTCTCCGTCTTGGTGCCGTCGTGCTTCATGATGGTTCGGATGCGGAACAGGGACACGAAGCCGGCCAGGAGGAAGGAGGTCCCGATGAAGAGGTAGATGAAGAGGGGGGCGAGGATGAAGCCCCGCATGGGGTTCAGGCTGTTGAGGCCCACGAAGCAGACGCCGCTGAGCACATCGCCCTCGATTTGCCCCATGGCCAGGATGCTGATGGTCTTGACCGCCGGCACCGCCCATGCGGCCAGGTGGAAGTACTGGGAGTTGGCCTCGATGGCCTCGTGACCCCACTTCATGCCAGCCGCCAGGAACCAGGTGAGGGACAGGATTACCCACCAGATGGAACTGGCCATGCTGAAGAAGTAGAGCATCATGAAGAGGATGGTGCAGCCCTCCTTCTTGGTCCCTTGGACTATGGTTTTATATCCATCTGGGTTGAAGCTGCTGTTGCACACAACCTTGTCCCCCAGGAAGTAGCCTGCGATGTAGGCTATGGAGACCATGGTGTAGCACCCAGAGAGGAATATGATTGGCCTTTCTGGGTACTTGAAGCGCTGCATGTCCACTAGATAGGTGGTGACTGTGAATAGGGTGGAGGCACAACACAGAGAGGACCATATGAGAATCCATATGCGTGCAAAGTAAATCTCTGTATCATTGAAAAACATGTAGCCTCCACTGCTCCTGGAGTGTTCACATGGCGCTCCACAATCCTGCTCCCCCAGAAACGAATAATTCAGATAAGTGGGGACTTTCAGCACAGCCGGACAGCGGAAAGGCCTGTCTGGGGTTGAGTAGACATGGACGCCAGGGGTTCCGGGGACTGGCATGTGTACGGGCGGGGCTGTGGCGGTGGAGTCATTCTGACCGACGCAAATGTGTCCGTCTCCAAGCACTGGGAAATTCTCACACCGGAGACGTTCCGGCCACTGGAAACCGAACTTGTTCATGAGCGCCTCACAGCCGTGCTTCGCCCTCTCGCAAATAGAGCGGCATGGTGGAATGGCTTTTTCCAAAACTGTACACACAGGCGCATACATTGAACATAGGAAGAATTTAAGCTCCGGTGAACACTGTACCTTTACCAAAGGGTAAAACTGGTGCACCTCCAGTCCTGCGTCTTCTTGGTTGTAATGGCCCACTAGATTTGGCATTATAGTTTGATTGTACGCGATGTCCGTGCATAGTGGGATTGAAATAGGTTGGCAAAATCCATGGTCCGGGACAGCGATGCCACTATCGCCTTGGTATTGCGCCGTTACGATCAAAGACGGCATAATCAGTGCCAAAAAAGTCACAAAACCTCTTTGAGAATCCATTTTCATTATGAGAAATATTTTTTTAAATATCTACTTTAAACTGAATAAGTCATGCAACATAGAGGTACTTGTTTTTGTCTGTAGCATCGGAAATGCTCATTTAGTTACGGAATAATAGAGAAAACGTCCGCTGTATACTCCGGGTGAGAGAACTTGGTTTTTGCTCGCTTGAAAATGAGGCTGCTTGACTTTTCCTTTGTGCAACTCGCATGGCCCAATCAGACAGTTTCAAGTCCCCCCAGCAACTTTCTGTGGTTGGTTTCAAAGTAAAGTCAGGAGGAGGGGTGGTGATACACGGACCCTAGAAACAGCTTCCCACTTAGTCCCAAAATGTAGAGCAGTACATATAGATAAAATACATCTATACATCTATATAGACAAACTCTATACATCAATAATATTGATATAGGACAAATAAAATAAAACATATATAAAATATTTAATGCTGCAATACCAGCAGGTCAACGTGAAAACTATGGTCACATTGACATCTTGTGGTCATTGTAGGACAATGCTGTTGCAACAGTTGTCCCAACCAAAGAGGTCTGCTTTAACTCAGTGACATTTGTAGATTCATGAAAATGAACTCCTCGTTTCAGGTCCAGCTAAATCTAGATTTACTATATATACAAATATGTGATAATATACATGAATATACATAAACATATTAATAAAATAATATAAAAACATATTTGTTCTGAGCATACTCTCTTATGCATAGCAATTTTATTGTAGTGAATGCATATATTTTCATATTATAATTTTGCTGTACATTTGAATTCAGTTAAGGTCCGGTCATATTCCTGTTACTCAGATAAGCTCATTTGCAGATCACCTGAAATTCCTTATGCAGCAATGCATCCCCCAAACCTCAGTCTACCACCATCATGCTTGACCTTGGGTCAATGCTTTGGAATGCAGTGTTTTGTTTTAACCAGACATAACAGGACCCTTGATGTGCAAAAACCTCACTTTAAACACATCTGTCCATAGAAAGTTTTTGACAGGTGTGTCCAGTTACATTTTTGCAGACTTTAGTGAACATGCAGATATTATGCAATAAAAGCTTGGGTCAAATTATCTTCCAATAAAAAATTAAGTGTTATCCTCAGTTATAGATGTCACAAGAATAGGCTACGTTCCAAACTTTGTGGTCTAGTGTGGTCTAGCGGTCTAAGACTCAGCGCCAGGTAAACAAGTACCACTGACAGATGGGCTTGATTCTGACCCTGTGGTATTTCAGCACACTCACCAATGTTTTTTCATTAGTCAAAATAAATATGTAAATTGCCCCAAAATACTTTAGAAAAGTTTGAGTAAGGCAATGGTGTACTCAAACTTAGACATTTTCCATCAGAACCTATGACCTTTCGGGTTGCTGGGCCTGCATTTTTTCCAATACACAGAAAATGTTACTGTTTCTGTGATTTCATATTGAGATTGAGTATTTTTTGAGTATTGAGTATTTTTGAGTATTGAGTATTGAGTATTTTTTGGTATAAACACATTTTTATATATTTCTCCAAATTGATTGCCTTATAGATCTCTGTTTTAGTTAGTTCCTTTTTCCTCAGTGTAATAAGCTTAGGGACTTCCAATTTTCTCCAATGTTGTTTGAAACAAAAAAAATCCACGTTACTGTTATGTTGATATCTGATGTGTTGTTTTGTGTGTTCTTATTCCTCTTGGGTTTATTACAGTTATTTCATTTAAATCATTAATGAACCGTGTAATTGTACAGCGGCATCCTTAAATAGATCAACAATATTAATAACTAAGTTATTGCATAAAAAATTGCAGTAGGGTAGTATGGGGACTAGTTCCTACTGGAAGAGGACGCCAAACCTCTTCCACTGAGATGTAAGAGACGTAAAATTAACTACAGGATTATTTTGGTTGCAATCTTTGCTCACAACCTGATAATGAATGTAAGAGAGCGATCACGTTTTCCCGGGGGAAATGTTTTCTTTTTTCAAAGTAAGAATAAATCATGAAACTAAGTAATCCCTTCATGTGGAGTAAAATGTTTGGATTAACCTACCCAAGGGTATTTCTTTATATTTTACTATCTTCCGCATTGCAGAGTAGTAGTGAAGACATCAAAACTATGAAATAACACATGTAATCAAGTAGTAACCAAAACAGATCAGAATACATTTGATATTCTACATTCTTAAAGTAGCCACCCATTGCCTTGATGACAGCTTTGCGGACTATTTGGATTCTCTAAATCAGCTTCATGAGGTAGTCAATTGGAATGCATTTGTTAAGAGTTCATTGCCTTGTTAAGAGTTCATTTGTGGAATGTTTTCTTCGTAATATCGTTTGAGTCAACTGTATTGTGACAAGGTAGTGTGGGCGATTTTCCTCTGTTTTGTCAACCTCAATAAAGTATTTTGAATGTAGTTTGCCTCTGATAATGAAAACACCTTCAAACATGTTGGTTGCTAGGCCATTTCTGTCATGTTCAGTCCCCCATTGGTACCTCATTGAGTGACTAACATAGTAAGGACCAATCATCAGTTTAGACAGTCGATAAAATAAGAGAATTTGATTCGCGGCAGTTGATGATCTCGAGCCAGCGGTCTACTTAGTTTCTTAAGCGAGTTTTTCTTATGCGAGTTTCTCTCATGCGAGCGACCAGACCAGACGTCGGTCTGCCAAGGAGAGCGTAGAGCAACGTTCAAGCTCGCGATCAGTACTTCTGTAGTGATTTTCTCCTTGCTGTTTTAGAGTCTGTTTTATTTAGTTATTATTTGAGAAAAGTTTAAATTTTAAGCCGTGAGCATTTCATCTGTGAAAATTGACTACAAAAAGGTTGTTTACTAGGCAACGTTAGCGTTAATTAATGGAGGTAAGTTGCTAACAGTGCAGTAGCCAACATGGCTATTTAGCTACTATAACTGGAGTAGCTAAAAGTTAATAGTATTCGACAGAAATAGTGTATGTGACAAAAAAGACCAGCAATTAGCTACGTACTTGTCGCAAAAGTAATTATGTCTGCTATTACAATAACTACGCCTTTTAATAAGTTGTTGATAGAACCTGCAGTGGATATAGCCAGACTATTTTTCAGTAACTAGCTTTCTAGCGTAGGTAGCTTGCTTAGCTACCGTAGACACCTGCTGAACTTCCTCCATAATATTGATAACTTTGGTCGTTCACCAACGCAATTTTTGAACGGGTCGTTTTTGGTGAACGTTGGGAACCGAATTGCATCAATATGATTTGTTCATTTGGCTACACTATTGGCATACCTTTTCGTGTTTTAGCTAAAAACAACAATTATCTAAGGTAGTAAGGATACGTTAAAAAAATATTATTCACACTATGTAAATTTTCCGGTATGGTAAGTGTAAAAATTATCAGTTATCTTTATTAAAGGCGTAATGTGATTTTTGTTTCTCAATATTCTCCCTAGTATTTGAACTGTGGAATTTTCCTAACCAGGAAATGACCAAGGTGTTTCACTTGTCTCTGCCTCGATGTGCTTGATGAGATGGTCATTCTTCTACAGTACATGGCAGAGAAAGAGGGTGTATCTAACATTTGACTGATGTCCAAAATGATGCGCTTTTACATGCACCCATACTTTTGCATGCATGGCCGAATACATAATGTATATACTATTTCAACTATTACTCTAGATATACAATGGACACCTTTCATTACATATGAAATACAATATAATAACACAAATACTCTCATTTGAGAGCCAAACTAGCCGTCTCCTTTAGTTGATCTGAGACACACCTTTAGCTAAGTTAGCTATTAACTTAATAATAAACTAATTTGCTAGCTAAATTAGTGGGATTTGGGATTTTTAACATGTTTGTATGAATAACTGTTTTTTGTCATGTTTAGGTTAATAATGCAGTGAGAAATGGAGTAAGTGCAAGCTCAAGAGATGTAAGAATGGCGTTTGATCGATTCCAAAGTTCGTCCTCATCAGGTTCAGACTTATTATTTTCCTTACATAAGCATCAGGTGAGACATTTAAAACAAGACCACCATAAACATGTCCCCTCCCCATGATTGAAATACCACCCTCTCTGGGCCAGTTGGTCTAATTGCATGTCTTTGCTACACTCAATGGCCCTGAGAATGTGTGGCAAATATATATGGTGTTGAATGACCTATTCAATTTTTTGTATGCACATAAACCTGAAACAGTTTCATTTATTAGGGACTTGATCTAGATTGTAATAAACTGCAATGCAGTTTAAAAGGAGGAATGTTGCAGATGAAAATATTTAGCATTTCTTGTAGGTATACATTGTCTATTGGGTAAACCTATATTAGGATTTTCTGTCATCTTTTTCACAGGCCTATGGAACTGAGGACAATGAGAGGACTTCCCTACCTTACACCCCTTTGCCTTTTTTCTCACCACAAGAAGAACATCTCATGTCCTTCACACCCTGGTCTGCACAGGAGGATGCATACCAACTTATTGATCGCACACAAAACAGTATTAAAAGCAGGCAAATAAACTACTTTAAATCCAACTATCATTTGATACCCACCCAATCTATACTGTGTTCTTTCATACCAGCAGTTTACATCGATAGTCAAAAGAAACAGGAAAAATATTAGACGCACAGTGTTGTAAAAAGTATCCTGGGCAAATTCATTTGAATAGCAAAAAAAACTAACTGGATTTGTTTCTATTTAATGCAGCACAGTATTTCCTTTTCATATGTTCTGAAATGTTTCTTTCCAATTCTCCAAAGAAATGTCCCAGATGGAAATGATTGTGGAAGTGAAGCTGATCTCTATGGGCTGGTGTCAAATATCTTGGATGAGGCTGATCAAATGGACCCCTACTTTAATGAAGAGTAAGTTACTCACAAAGAAAGTGTTATTCTTCTTTGCTTCTAGTTGTGCATACTCTTGCCGGCCACTTTATTAAGTATGTCTGCTTATTGACGTCTATCGTGTTTACAGGGTTGTTCTGTGAGTAAAAAACACCATGTTAATGAGTGAGGTCAGTGGAGAATAGCCTGACTCATTCAAACTAACAGAAAGGCCATTAATACTAATATCCTTTACAACAGTGGTGTGCAAAAAGAGTCATGGCTTGGAGGAGATGGAAATATGATGCTGGATAGGTTTACTTAAACTGGTCAGTGAGTGTAGATTTGACAGAGGAATGCTGGCTGGTGATCAACATTAAATCCCCTATACCAGCCATTCAGCTAATTTAGCTTTGATGTCTGCAGTAACTAGGGAGTTTTTGGTTACATACAGATAGGTCCGGAAATATTTGAGCACTGACATCATATTCATTATGTCATAAATAATGACATTATCATAAATAAAATGTCGATTTTTATTACTTTACTGGCATTCCTTTACTAGCATTTACTGCTTGAAATCTGGAATGCATGGACACCAAACGCTGGGTTTCCTCGTTTGCAATGCTTTGGCAGGCCTTTACTGCAGCTGTTGTTTGCTTGTGGGGTTTTCTGCCTTAAGTTATCTTCAGCAAGTGAAATGCATGCTTGATGGGGTTGAGATCAGGTGATTGACTCGGCCATTGCAGAAACTTCTTTGTCTTAAACAACTCCTGGGTTAGTTTCGCAGTATGTTTTGGGTCATTGTCCTTTTGTAAAGTCAAGCGTCATCCAATCAACTTTGCTGAATTTGTCTGAATCTGAGCAGACAAACTCTATTACTGCTATATCCCTATACACTTCAGAATTCATCTGGTTGCTTCCGTCTTCGTTCACATCATCAATAAACACTAGTGATCAAGAGCCATTGGAAGCCATTCATGGCCATGCCATCACACTGCCTCCACCGTGTTAATCTGATGATGTCCCAATACTTTTTCCTTCCCATCCTTCTGGTACAGGTTGATCTTAGTTTCATCTGTCCTAAGAATGCGGTTCTAGAACTGGGGTAGCTTTTACATTTTTTTTGGCAAAGTCTAATCTTGCTTTTCTATTCTCGAGGCTCAATGTTGTGAAGTTTTTTTTTTATCATGCAAAGGATCCTATGATCATTCACCACATTTGTCTTCAATGGACTTCTTTTTTTTTCTCAGAATGTACCTGAACTGTTGATTTGGCCACTCCTAATGTTCCTGCAATCTCTCTGATGGATTTTTCTTTCACTTGCATTGAGAGCTCCTTTGACGTATGTTGTGGGTTTGCCGCTTCCAAATGCAAATGCCACATCTGGAATCAACTCCATACATTTATCTGCTTAATTGATGAAGAAATAACAAAGAAATAGCCCACACCTTTCCATGAAACAGCTTTTGAGTCAATTAGCCAATTACTTTTGATCCCTTGAAGAAGAAGACTGGAATTCCTAAACCTTTTCTCCAGTTTGGACGTGAATACACTCAAAATAATGCTGAGAGACTGCCCTTTTTGTCCATATTACATTATTTTACTGTAACTTGAATATATTATGGTAAAGTGGCAAAATAACAAACTTTGTGTCAGTGTCTAATCTTTTCCGGACCTAACTGTATTTAATTATTAGATTGGGTTTGTGTAACAGGGTTGAGAACACAGTTTAAGCTCCTTCCACAGCTACCTTGAAACCCATTGATGCCTTTTGTGTGTCTCAAGTGGTTGGAACGTGGTCAGTACGGGTGGTCATGTATTTTGACGGAACTAGGATTCTCCCTCAGTTAAGAATTCTGGACTTTTTACTGTATTTTGAAAAAGTATGTGCTGCATTTAACTGTTTTCAACTAACTTTCAGGACATCGACCCATCTGAAAGCTGTTTGGTCTCCCAAGTCAATGAGAGGCGAGTGCCAGCAGTACTTCCAGGCAGAGTCCAAAATGCAGTCCAACGCAGCTTTTCTGCCAAACCATGTCTACCCTGAATATTTCAATAAAGGACAAGGGCAGCCAATGAACCGTGATTCTGAAGAGTTTTACCAGCATTTCAACGGCTTTGATACCTGTGACCAACAGTTTTTCCACTCATCCTGCAATGGAGACCCAGACAATGGATACTTAGACAACCAAGAGCTGCCCAAGCCACCGGGGCTATCGCCTCCCAGTGTGGGGAACCCCTACATGTCCAAGATGAGACAGAGCAAACACAACTTCAATGAAGCTGAAAATCTGGTAGGGCTCTATGGTTCTGGGAACGCCTCCCCAGACCATATGGATGCCTTTCTGTCCTCTATTTGCCCCCAGAGCAAGATGAACAGCCAACACTTTGACCACTACTATGAAGAGTACCCTGGGCAGAGCAACACCAAACCCAGAAGTACCAAGCAGTACACCATGCAAGATGTGAGCAAGCTGGCCAGCAACATCCAGGCTTTGATGGGTGGCGATAAGGTCACCGAACCTGGTAGGGACTCTCAGAACAGGCAGAGTGTGCAGATGCAATATGATGACATCATGGCAGAACAGAGGAACTTCTCCAGTTCTAGCTTACCAGGGCAAAGCACTCAAGCCATGCAGTTCAAGAAGGAGCTGGGAGGGGAGTATGGAGCCATGCAAAGGGAGAATGACGGAGGAATAAAGAGCAAACAGAGTGACTTTGGTTCCAAAGAATTAACTGGATTTGGTCCACAAAACATTGAGTATTTCCAACCCCCAAAAGCACTGTCGGCACCTTTTTATTCTCCAAGCTCTTATCTAAACAAGATGGCTTCCCCGAAAGGAAGCAACCCCGCCTCAACAGGCCTGATTCTTAACCATAACAACCAGCAGCCGGACAAACTCAAACAACGTCAGCCAAGGGGAAACTATCTGTCCTCTGGCCCAGCCAAGATACTCTCACACTCCGTGTCAGAGTTTGTACCGCAGCACTTCCACCAGTACATCCAAGACTACAGTCAGAGGGATGGGCCCGGCCTCCACAGCAACAGAGCTGGACAGTACCAGGTCGGGGTGGGCCAGGGCGGGCTGAGGAGGGGAGCCAGCGACGATGTCTTTGAGATGTGGCTGGACAGGGGCAGGATGCACATGGCTGGGCTGGCGTCTAGTGGCTGCTGGGACAGAAAGACAAGGCCCCAGACAGGCACTTGCGCGCAAGGAGACGGGGACAAAGAAACGGGGCTCCTGCAGAACCCGTACCTCGACCTACTGGGCAGCATGTACAGCTCTCAGAGGTCCAGTGGAGCACACGGCGCAGTCAACCCAGGGAAGAGCCCGGCCTTTCTCCCTTACGCGCACCAGGCCATGAACAACCCCGGGCCAAAGTCCTGCCGCGTTACTCTGAACTCAGCCAGCTTCCACTCCAGATCTTCCTTCCCCTACGGCAGCCCCGCTCCCACCGCGGACCTGTGCAGTCTGCTGCCAGAGTGGGAGTGTGGCACTTTCAGCCCTTACCTGGATGATGCGATGAGCTCCAGCAGGGAGAACCTCAACACCGGGTTGACGGCAGGCCTGAGGTCCGACAAGATGGTGAGGAACCGGGCAGGTGCCATGAGCCAGCTCCACTTCTACCTGGAGGAGTGCTACGAGCAGTGGAGGGTCCTGGAGAAGGAGAGGAAGAAGGTGAACAATAAAAATTGGTTTTTCATTTAGTGGGAGCATTGACATTTTTATTATTTGTCTGATCATGCTGCAAGTCTATAGTTTGTGAAAATGACTCCCGACCAAGGTTTGACTAGTTGGTAGTGTTGATTTATTATCCGTTTTAGACAGAGATGGTCCTCACCAAGAGTTATCCTGGAAAGCGGATTTCCATTGTGACCAGCAGTGCCGTCCCCAAAATCCCACCCAATCCCACCAGAGTGGACCGTCTCATTGTGGATCAGATTAGAGAACAAGCAAAGGTGAGGATTTTGCAGGGGGAATTTCAAAATTTGATTTTATAGAGGAAGAATTAGCACTCAAAGAGATTGGTTAATATGAACCTGTGCTACAGCAGTACAGGACCCCACCCTAGGCCACAGATAAATATTAAATGTCCTCTCTGACACTGGGAAGGAAAGTAATAAACACACATTTTTATAAAGTGTGCCTCAGCTGTTCTCAACAGTTGTCTGTGGGTTGTCTTATATGGTTTGCTTTTGGTTATGAAGGAGGGTTTGTCTAACATGCAACTGTTGGTTCTCTTAAGCTCTACAAGGTTTTTATGTCACCTTATTTGCAAATACCAAATGTATGAGATGGAATGCAATTTAAACCTAGGCCATGTATAGATTTCTGTCTCAAGGATTCCATCTAGAAACCTTCTGATTACTGATTAGATGCTCTAACCCCCAAGGGGACCATTAGGCAAAGCCTAGGCCAACAGGTCACATTCAAATCGAATCTAATACAACATGTCACACAATGGGCTGCGACGTTTTAATGATCCACTTTCATCCGACATTGGAGAGGACAGAGGAGAAACACTCTGTGGTCTCTACTTTTTATTTTTTATTACGATTAACATTGTTCTTTTGTCAAATAGTTTAAACCTGTAGAATCTGACTGACTGTGCGAGAGTTTAAATATTATTTTACAGATAGATATAGTTGGTGTGACTTGACAGCAGAGTTGATAAAGATACTGGAGTTCTTCTTGCTGTAAACTACAGTAGATAAACATCCCTCATGTTCTGCCCATTTGAATACAGTTGTTGGACTTGATTCTACTCTTGTGTGCTAGGTGATGAGCCTTCTAGGTAAAATGGAGCGTTTGCGTAGCTTCCCCCTTCACGCCAATATTTGCTCGGCGCTGGACAGACACCTCGAGGCTATTTACATTACCCAGGCCAGGCGCAGGGAAGAGTTCATCAACACGTCAAACTGGCAGAGACAGGGTGGCACTCATTTCAGAGAGGAAAGAGGTAACTCAACAGATGCCTGGATTCAGTTGCAAGCGTTTAAAGGGCACAGCAGCTTTTAATGGCAACGTTTGCGGAGAATCCCGTTTACAGATTGAATCCAGGCAAAAAATCTGCAACGGGTTCTTCTAAACATACTGTCCCCCCAGCATTTGTCACTGCTTGTCTTCTGATTATTTGTGATTTGTGATTTACTCAGAAAATATGGCTGCTATTGTTGATCCAGTGTACTTCTACATTCTTTTAAAGATCTACTTTCCGAGCTTGTCTCTTGCTTTCCCGTATTAGTCATGAGCTGTATTTTGTCAGCCCTGCCTTTCTAATCCCCTCTTTCTGTGCTTGTTCACCCTCCAGACGTCCTGCTTCTTGCTACAGCCCTGCGGGATCTGTGCCTGACCACGAGGAGGTCCCGCACCGCCTTGTGGTGTGCTCTGCAGATGACCCTGCCCAAGTCCACCGCAGACATGCCGGATGAGCACGGCCACACAGAGATCAGCTGTGAGAAGACCAGCCCGGGGCGTACGCTCGTCTGCTTCTGATGCCGCGGAGTCACCCCGCCGTCCAGGTTGTGACCCTCACAACCTAAGGGCGGGACAATTGGGCGGCCTAAGGCCAGGTTAATGGTCGACCGCGTGATGAGACTGGACAGACGTTATTCTGGCATGTAGGCTCAGTTTGAGCAAATTCATTGTTTGCTGCGATTATCCGTCTTATATTGAATGTAATCAAAATGTTTGTCTTTTCAGTAGAGCAGCTGGTCTAAAACAATGTAATAGTACAACCCAGGGGTTAGTTTGCAGTTATTTTAAATGGCAGTACAAATCTATTATGCTGTTAAATTGAGAATCCCCATAATCCCTCCAGCCCCAGTAATAACCTGTTAACAAGCTTTTATGAGGAACTTGAGAGCCTAGTGAAGAGCCCTATCAGAGATATTCTATCTGTGTGGTGTGTGAACACTATCATTATATTTAGTATTCATTAATGTCTGAAACTAAGTCAAGCTAGAATCCTTGTAGTTATTACAAGGATAATGAGTTTAATTGCCCCTCAGTGGCCTCAAATTTCATAGACTTTCATTGATAGTTGCTCTTTGGGATTTTGTAATATGAAATGTGTTACAGCATAATTTATCTTCAAATAACTTCTTCATTATAATCACATTTTGTGATTAGTGTCATCAAAAGAAATGGGAATCCTGAAAAGGCTAAATATTATTTAAAGACACTATTTATATATTATCCAAACATGTCAGTCATTTGAATGTTTCCCAATTATTTATTTGAATGCAACTTGACATTCAGTTCAGTAATATGCTTCTTAAGAACCAATAATTGTGAATTAGTGATCATTGCATCCTCCTAGGTTGAGTGGAAATGGCAATGGACCAACCTTTGTCATATTTTTGTCAAAATAACAATCAATAGTCAACTTGAAGCCTTGAGTGTTTCCTTAGTTAACCTGAAATGCTACATTGCCGAGCATTGTTATTTTACTTCGGATTTAATTCTCTGAATGTTAATCACACTGCTTTTCAGCTAATTTCAACATCATAAAAATAGGTAAGAATGAAGTTTGATTGATGGACACTCGCTATCAATGATGTAAAACAGTCTAGTAAACAGGTGGTAAATCTGTTCTAACCCCTGCATTTTTAATGTTCCTGTTTTGGATATGTAAGTTTCATGATACGTTTGCTGTTTGTTAATTAATTACAATAAAGTACATAAAGCACTAGAATAAAAAATGCCATGTATTTATTTGACAGTACTGTATGGTAGAAATGAAGCCCATTGCCATCCTGCAAACATTGTACATGATATAATCGAGGTATATTGTGTCAACCGCTGTGGTGTTCCGATGCTCGTACACAAGTGCATAGACTGTTCTTGAAGACTGAAAGGCCAAAACTTTACCTAAGTAATTTTGAAATGACTGTGAGTGAGTGTTGAAGAACTCAAATCTCCAATGAGAAGTGTTTGTAAAACATTGGCACATAGTGTAGCAGCAGCTCCAGGTAGCAGCTTCCTGTTGTAGACTTCTGTCTTATGGACAGACTACGTAAGGGTGACTAGTACTGTAGATATGTTTTGATACAATGGGTGAGAATAAGTAGCATTAGTTAAAGGGCTTTGGATAAAATCACAATTTCACCGGGGCTAGCATCTTTCAGATTTCGGAAGAGGTCATTTAGCTGATATAACTTTCTGTACCTTGGCCGTGAAACTTACTATTAATACATATGGACAAATATATAAGGGCAATTTCAAAGACATTATGCTCCTTAACCCTGGCCTGTTGTATATAAAGTCAATGAACTAAGCAGGCCAGACTTTGAAGACCAGAGTTGATTATCTTTCTAGTATCCAACATCTTTGTTATGGAACCGGGTATTAACCATCTCACTAATAATTGGATACTTTATTTCTCAGTAAACTTGATGAGTTAAACAAGCCCATTAAAACGCTTCATCCTCCCTTTCACTCCAACATCCTCTCGTCACTGCAGAATATTTGAATGCCATTTAAACATCTCAGAGCTACAGCTTGGGTGCTACATTATAATTTCTCTGATGGACAGCCACCATATTAGAAGAGGCATATTGACGAGGCAGCTAGACAAGCATCGGTACAAAAACATCCAGCCCCTATAACTTCTACGCAGTCAAATTATTGACAAGACAAGGCTAGAGCTTGTGCTGGCTGGCCCCATAGTTTATTGGCTTTTCCTTTACACCTGGCACAACACTGAACCCCTGCTTTACTTTGCAATCGGTTGAAGAGAAAGATCACAGTTCAGACAGATGCTCTGTGTCCCAGATGATCCGTAATACAGCCTTAGCCAGGGCTTGCACATAATTCAAATAGAAAACCAAAATTATAATGGATTTAAAAAATAATTCATTTTCGTCATGTTACATTTATAAGGGGGCTGATTATACGAAATATTCCTCATGATGATGTCCCAAAGTGTCATCCTTTTCATCTTTTGCGTTCCCCTTTTTGTGTGCGTTTCTTCTCCTTGTCCTTTCTCTCCTGCTTGGCGAGTTTGTCCTTCTCACGCTGCATCTTGTCCATCTCCTTCTTTTTCTGTGAGTCATCTTTAGCCTGGTCCCTCTGCAGCTTCTTCCTGTTCAGAACTTCCTCCACATTGGTGTTCTTAAAAAGAGCTGATGTGTCCAGTAAAGAAGATTCACAGCAAAGGCAGGACTTCTTATTCCTAAATTATCCAAATGTGAAAGGGCTGATCAAGAATCAGTTTCCCTCTGTTTAGATAAAATCTTTTAAATCCAGATTAGCCATCCTATTCTGAAACATTTCATAATTACAGTCCCAGATGCTAAGATTAATTGGTATCATAGATAAAGATATGGAAGACTGATCTTTGCAATGAATGGTAACACAAGTTGAACCTAATTACTATTGTGATACATATGGTTGGTAAAGCAGTTGACTGGGTTTTTTAAGCGGTCTCTTAAAAATTACATTCCATAATAACATCAGTGAGCAAAGATTCGAAGTGATTATACAGTACACGATAGGAGGGCCAGGAAGGATACATCTGTCACCAGTAGGTGAACAAGCTGCTGCTGCCAGCTCTTCTTCTTCAGCTTCAGTGTTGATGTCAAGAAAATTAAACTATTATTGAAGAAAATAATTAAAAAGAGCCACATTGCAATTACATGTATGCTATGGTTTGAAACACAGTGATGTCTAGGTATACATTAAGAGTATGTTTCAGCACACAATCGTAATATATTGAGCCAAGGATATTCTTCGTCATCAGTGATGTTGGCGTACTGAGCGAGGACCGCTTCTTTAGCTTCTTTCCTCTTTCTGGACTCCTCAGATACTTCCTTCTGTTTTACCACAATCTGTGCCTGCTTCTCTATCAGACTGGCAATGGCCTGTACCTCAACTAGAAAGACAGAGAAAGAGGTTAACGAGTCAAAAGGATACCATGGGTTCTGTGATGTGTTAGCCTAAAAGTCATTCATGAGAAGTCTGACTTTCACTAACCCAGTGGTTACCAACTTTAGGACATGAGAATTCTGCTCCAGCATTGTATGTTCCGTTTTGTTTCCCTGACTGATACATGGAGGGGATGGCTACTGATAAACAGATTTGGACTCCGAGTTATGGATGTTAGCCCGTTACAAATTAAGGATATGTTTTTACAGTGGCAGGACCAAACAATCTTCAGAGAAGGTTTTCTGCCTGCATTTGAAAAGCCATTGTGTACCTTTGTCATTATTCCACTAAACAGGAATAGCTTTTGATTAATTTTCATACCATCCTCCTTATTTTTGGTTGCAGACTGGGCACAGGCCTCTTTCCACTGTCTGATGATCTCTTTGCAGACATGTTCAAGTTTCTCATCCTCCTGTGCATATAGAACATAGGAGAATAATAAACAGAATTAGAAGTACTTCCGAGTGGGCGGGGCAGACGACTAGCGTTAGAGAATCTTCTGTGAATGTTTTGTCAGGGGTGGCCAACTGTGCCTGATTAGAGCGTTACTGAGTTTGGAGGCTTTACATCTAAACAAATAAAATAAAGTCCGATCAGGCCCCATGCCATGTAGCTGATGGCACGAGTCTGTATAACGTCAATCAACACTACTTGGCTAATAATAGGCACCAGTTGTGATTCGTCACACCACCATCTCCAAATACGGCTAATAATGGTCGATGGGTTCATATAGCTAACGTAGTATTGCCAGCTAGCTAACATTAGTGACCTAATCAATAAAGATTAATTGAACCGTTATTTTAAGTAAATTCGGTCCTTAGTTGTGAGACTTGATTAGTCTATTCCGAATACAGTAATACAACTAAACTCGCTGTGGCCAGATGTAGACGAACCTAAGCATGGCATGCCTACTGGGAGTATACCTACCAAAAACGCTGATAGAATTCCTTGCAGAGCGTCCTCCTTTTCTTCGTCACTCTCCTCCTCCTGAAGTACTCCTAAAATATAAGCTCCATACACCTCCTGGTCAACTTCTAATTTGTCTAGCCGATGATTCAACCACTTCCCAAACTCCCCGGCATCTGCCATGGACGCCGCCATCTTGGCCGTTCGGGTTTTCCACACCCTACGACTGTCCTCAAGGATTGCCTGCTAGATAAAACTTGAACAGAATAAAATATCAATGCTGCCTGTTATATTGTCAATGTATGTACATTGTTCATGTACGTCATTGTACTAAAAAGACTGAAAATGCGTGAACAACATAATTCGATGTATTTAATATTTCACTGATGATAAATTGTCATCTAACTT
Source organism: Esox niger (assembly GCA_016801105.1). Lineage (NCBI taxonomy): Eukaryota > Metazoa > Chordata > Actinopteri > Esociformes > Esocidae > Esox > Esox niger. The sequence continues at coordinate 28,789 of JACXGJ010003144.1, read as the reverse complement.
CTTGTTGGAAATGTAAGCCTATCATTGACCACATACGTTTGAATTGCAGAGATGGGGCGTGTGATTAACTACCATAGCCTACTTGAAGTGTAATGTTATTTGCTTTGAGAATAGAGAGCCACCTCACCTGCAGAGACCTCATGTGACATGGACAAAGACGTGATGCTCTACGACACCACTGGATGGGAGTATAACACAGGTGTTCATATTTTATCCCTTCACATCGAAGTCGTATCTTATTTTTTTAGTATATTTTATCCATTCTGTTGACATCCGGTAGGGCTTTTTAGACTGCTGACCTGAGTCTGAGTTTTTAGTCCGGCATATTTTCAACATACAATGAATCTCTAACCTCATAAGCCTACATCATTTGGACGTGCCAACTGCCCGATATTTCTGAGATAGTGCTCCTCACAGAAGTTTGAATGCATCAAAGGTGGGTTTTCGACTCGACGGTCTCACAATTCATCTTGCATCCTAAGAGCTCAGTGTTTAGGATATCAATTGCTCTCCTCTCCCCCAGTCCATCCCCTGCTTTTGTGTAATTACTTCACAAGTCGCTGGTCTTACAGTAATGAAGTGTGAAGCTGCTCTGCGTGCCATGTGCGAGCTACCACGTCTACGACACACTATTTTGGTGCTTTGCCCCATCTCCTGATGGCTGGATAGTCTGGCTCTCGATAGACATTCTACATAGCCGAGCCCTAGATACATTTTCTAGATTCTGACCTGACTCAAATCCAATATTATTCGCCGTATGCTTCATTAAAACAGGTGTAGACTAACACTGACATGCTTACATACAGGCCCTTTCCCAAAATGCTGAGTAAACATTTTGAGTTGAGAGTAAAAGTAGTAATTGAAAAATATAATACAAGGGAAAGAAAAGTTATATTTATGTATTTTATACATAAAAGGTCTTAGTGTACTCGGTACACAAACCCCACCCCCTCCGCTCTGACACAACATGATTTTGTTGTGGTCTGGCTTCAAGAGGTCACGCGGGTCAACTATGTGTTGTTTTGGGAACTGTTGTGCTCTTCAGTTGATTCAAGCTGTGGTGTTTTGTGTGCTTGTGTGTCTCTGAAGACAAAGTGACAATAGATTGAGATGTTATCAAACAACGTGTGTGTGTGTGTGTTTGTGAGAGACAGACAGACATGACAACGGACTGGCACGGGCTCATCTCAGCCGGAGAGGCCCAGGGTCGGCCCAAAACGCCCCTCTCCACAGAACCATGTAGCTTTAGGATGACTGTCCTATTTTTATGGAGGGGCTGTGGATTGATGCGAAGTGACAAGGGCCGCGAGGACGTTCTGTTTGTGTGGGCATCCACATGCTCGGCTCCACAGGCAACACTCCTTCCATACACACAGACACACACAGGCAAGCACACGCATGTACAGGCGCGCATGCACAGAGAAAGGTGTACACATGCACAAACACACATGCGCATACACAACGGCAAGCGCACACACAGGGAACTACACTTCTGTCTTCGTCTCCCTCTTCCACCAACCTGAAAAAGCCCCAGGGTCTCTATCTGCTATGTCTTCCCTGTCAACATGTTCTCTGCCCTGGGGTATTAATGTGACAGCACTTTCCAGCCCCTACTGAAAGCAACAGCCAATTGATGACATTAGCGAACAACAAACCAATGGACTGTGTGACTCCTCTCCTTCGTATACAGGCCTGTGGCTTTAGTTGGAGATTATATGCATGACTCATGTTTGAGAGGATGTTAAAACATTCTTTGATGTGGCTTGGGGAAGCTTTAGAGGAACAGTGCCGTCTTACTGCAGAACAGGTGTGCTGTAGTGCAGGGTTGATTGGACTTGCCACAGAAAGGCAGTGATAAATTCTTTTTTTTTTCAGGAGAGTTGACACTCAGTGTCCATACTTATCATTTGATTGCTTCTTCAGTACTTTTTTGGACAGAATCATACAAAGAGCGATGAAGAGGAAGAATTGTGGTAAAGGGCATAGAGGGGTACTCGACCCTGGTCTCTGGCGGGGAGACTCATATGGAGCTGAGAGTGTTACAGCTGCACCACAGCTCAGCACTACAGAGTCACTTTTGTCTGGTCACTCGTTGGTCAGTGGCTCTTTGGTAGGTCAACTGGTACTGTGTTTATGTAGCAACATCAGAGCTTCCATTAGGAACATTTCTCAGCAGACAATGTGAACGGCTGCATTATTTCCCCCCGGACATTTGGGAAATGTACCAGACGAGTGCTTCGTATTCATGATGCACACTTTGTTTTGATAGCAAAGGATTGTTTGGCATATCAGCGGAGCATGTCCACTTTTGCCATGTATAATGGCCTTCTTGAAGTGAGCTAGTGCTGTTGGGAAATCGAAACTCCTTGAAGCGTTCTTCATTCGGTTTTGGAGAGAGATTAAACTGTAAATCGGAATTATTAAGGCAATCTTTATCAGTTTTGCCAGAGTACACTCCACTAAAGACTGCAAGCAGATTGGAAGTTTTAAAAACTGCAATAGATTTTTTTTCTTCCAGACAATTAGGCTATCAGCCAATAATTTGACCAGCTTGTTGTTTTTTGTTGGCCAAAACAGAAGTTCAAAGGACCCTATAGCTTTAGGACAGTTCGGAATGATAAGGGAGGTTGTCAGTGTGGTACTTGTTGTTGTTGCGATAATGTGATGTTGTATCTGATGTCTGTGGCATTCCTCCCCCATCTCCCTTGGAAGGGAAACTTCTGTTTTTATGTCTGCGGTATCCTCCCACTTGCTATTTGGTCTGATTTCTAGCAATCAAAACCCAACCTCCTGAGTGAGAGTGGCCGAGAGAGAATTCATGAATATGCAATGCTAACTCCTTGTCGTCCAGAGAGGCCGCTCTTGGAGTTCTGAGGTTTCTGTCCTCCAAATCATTGGGAAGCACAAAGACCAGTTGACAGCGTTTTTTTCCTCCCTCCCTTCTGGTGTAAGCGCGGCTCCCCAAGTGGCGGCCCAGAGGTTTTCAAAATGCGAAAGCCAATCTTTCCAGGTTGGTGAACTTCCGTGACCTCCCAGGCTATGGGGAAACTTTTCGTGGTGGCTTTGGCAGCCGGCCGGGCTGGCCGTGCCAGCTCAACTTCAGTCTACCACTCCCCCACCGAGGGGGGGAGGGGGGGTTAGAGGAAGGGGGCTGAGTGGACCTGTCTAGACCTGGACGGAAGAGCAGAAGAAGGCAAATATTTAGCTCTGCCACTTTAGCAAGGTGTCCAGGCACAAGCAGCTCTCTCAGTACATAGGCGTGCATGTAGGCCTGGGATCAGGCCATGTCCCGTCTCTACCCGGGGTGCTTTTCACTCTGTATTCAGGGTCACGGATCTCATTTCTGGGATACATTTTCAAGCAGCCCACAGATAGAGAATTAAATTGAAGACCTGGCCTGGTGTGGGGCAGAGGTTGGGTGGAGAGGGGGGGCTAAAAGCGAGGGAAGGAAAGGGGAAGGAAAAGACAGTGCTAATATGGTGGTTAAGAGGTTTTGGTAAAGTGGTTTTTGACAATGTCAGTTTGATATTGTGTTGTCAACATGAAGGCTGACCATTCACCAAAAACCTATCTGGGCGTTATGTTATGTCTCAGCAATGCCTGGGCAGAGGAATGTAGGCGGAGGTGGCGAACAAAGATGGATTCAGAATGTTTACATATGAAGATGAAGATTGTAGAAAATATGAAAAGTTCCTGTCTGACACGTGAGCCCACGATACCTCCATAGCATGCTCATATGAGACCGTGAACGGCTTGATCTGGGGTAGTTTATATACCTTCTCGCTCAAAAGTTATGTCATCACAGGTGTGAACAAATTGATTATAATAAATTATGAAATTCTATTATTATAGAATAATTTTAATGTGTTTCCAAATAACTGATGATTTCTTTTGGAAACTGTAAAGCGTCTTTGCATTTGAGCGATCTAATAACTAGGGTACAGTATTACAGTCTGTGAGTCACAGTAACGTTGTGGTTTTGGCAGGAATGACATCATCATGTTACAACGGTTTCCATTCAAAGTTGCTGACAGTGTCCAAGCAATGCTTGCAGACTGTACATTGTTTACTGTCTTCTTTCCCTCCTCATCGTATTGAACGCTGAATCCAACCATTTTCCCACACAGCGGATTTAAAAGATACTGGTGGCATCTTCAAATTTGATAATCTCTGTCTTGTCAGCGCTCGCCATTGGCACGTTGGAGCTGAGAGAATATTTGTTTATTTTCCCCTCTCTTCATGGGGACAGTCTTAATTTCTGAAGTCACAAACGGGGTGAGTTTGCCAGTATTTTTAGTGTTAACCATGGCACGCTGCTAAGCTTGCCAATACCGCTCGTTATTGAAATTATGTCAAAAGAAAACACACTTTTATCTACACTTTATCAACACAAATATGCATGCATAGACAACTTTAGCTGTATATTGTCATTAGAAAACAGTCACATGCCTTTGGATCATTTCTGACCAATCAGAGTATCAAAGTATCATACGTGTATGTTCTTGTTCTGACCCATCAGAACGGCATTATTTAAAATAAATAAGTCTTGAATAGAACAACAGCTGTGTTAGCTAATGTCAATTATGTAGTTGTACAGCAGCCTATTGGGAAACAAGTGAGTTTAGTTTAAGTGATGTTGATAGTTTGGCTGCGATGAACTCGAAATCTTAGGCCTAGCGATTTTCACGGGATGGCAAGTTTTGTGCCACTGAGACAAAGTTTACATTGCCACACCAGTGAATGTGCTAAAAGACAACACACACACACACACACACACCCACACACACACACACACACAGACACTCAGCTAATTATAAAGGTGCTTGTCTTTGCACAGTTGATTGCTAAATGCGTTGTGCTTACGTGGTATTTGCTTGCTTCATGAAAAAAGACAGCAGCTTTCAGATCAGACAGACCGACAGAAAGACATACAGGGTCATGGTGACATCTCACAGTCACTGCATTTGTTTGCATGCACATTCAAATATTTGCCCAGATGTATTGAACAATGCACATCACCGCTTGCTGTTGCCACGGTTCCTGCATCTCCTTTAAGGACGTGAGATTTTCATAATCACAATATGTTTCGTCATTGACAGAAACTTAGTTTATATGATGCCTCCACAACCAAGTCAGACGTAAGAATTAATCTGACTTTGATTTTGCAATACAGCAGATGAGTGCAGTTGGTTTTCAAATCTTTATTCCTAACATGCAGTCTCAATCCAGAGCTATATCGGGACCAAACATCCCTTTGACCACTACCTTTTGACCTCTACCAAGCAGACAGAATAAAAGATCACAAGGATGTAGGGGAAGTGTGAAGACGATCAGACAAAGATGGACATACAGAAGCTGCTGTCAGTTCCACAGAGGAACGGGTGAATGTTTGTGCACGTTTCAGATCCACAGAGGAACGGGTGAATGTTTGTGCACGTTTCAGTTCCACAGAGGGACTGGTGAATGTTTGTGCACGTATCAGTTCCACAGAGGGACTGGTGAATGTTTGTGCACGTTTCAGATCCACAGAGGGACGGGTGAATGTTTGTGCACGTTTCAGTTCCACAGAGGGACGGGTGAATGTTGGTGCACGTTTCAGATCCACAGAGGAACGGGTGAATGTTGGTGCACGTTTCAGATCCACAGAGGAACGGGAGAATGTTTGTGCACGTTTCAGTTCCACAGAGGGACTTGTGAATGTTTGTGCACGTTTCAGTCCCAGCATGAAGCTCTTATGTAACTATACTAGACATCTCTATTAACGAGGCCAAGTCCTCTGAAAAATCCCAAATCATTCCAGGCATCACGATGACAAGGTCTTTGTGTCAAGGGTGGAGCATCGGAACAAACGTATCAAATTCAATAAGAACTTTTTTATGTGGTTGCTATGAAGCAGTTACATTACACGTACTGTATCATTTAGTAAGCAGTTGGTTCCAGAATATTTCTGCTTTGCCCAAGTAGCATGTTGTGTTGTAAAATATGCACAGTAAAAGCATGTTTAGCTTCAACCACTCGCATAACACTTAAGTCACCTGTATACAACAAACCACACTGAATCCAAAACCCCAGCCTTTTCGTGACAAAGGACATTCTTGGGACATTCCAGTTTATCAAGGCACGGCCTCGTCCTTGAATGTGACAAACAGCACCTGACTGGTGAGACAGAAAAGAGCTACTCATCATGCTCAGAGGTCAAACAGTGTGTGTCTGGTCGGTCTCTGTTGCGTTTGCTCCGCCGGTGGCCGTCACTCACACACACACACAGACAGAGCAGCGCGGTCTCACACCACCTGTGTTCTCCGAAATGTTTTATCTTGGCTGATGCCTCTTGACGGCCTTTGCTACCTCGCCTGACCTCTGCATTGAAACCAATGAGAGAATGGTTTGCTCTCTGGTGGGTGGAAGTTAATCTTTTCCTCTCTGAATTTTAATGGTGGAGCATATAATGAAGACCATTACATTCATCCGACTTGACCTTGCCGTGCAGAGGTGTGTGCAAATGTAACCGGTGTGAAATGGCTAGCCGGTTAGTCGGGTGTGCTGGTAGCATTTCAATCGGTGAAGTCGGTTGCCCTGAGACGTTGCAGTAGTCTCCCTTGCTTTATAATGGTTTGGGCTCATCTGGGACCAGAGGTAATATCACGTTTTGGGTCCCTGTATTTGGTGTGTTCAGAGAACTGCAGGTTGGTGTCTCCGCTTGCAAGTGAACAGTTGAGGAAGCAAAGCCATCACACAAAACTTTTTAACCCATTACAGTGCTCAAATGAAAGCAGTACTCATTCTATAAGGGAGGGGATTATGGGAAATGTGGGGAGATCTGGTTTTCGGGGAGAACACTGGAAGCTCCTCAGTGCAGGGAGACATCGGTCATTTTAAAGGTTTCGATCCCCTCCTGTTTTTTCAGTTTTATGATCACTTATTATCCCAATATACTTCTTGTTAACTCTCCTGTATTGCTGTCATTTGATTGTTGCAGTGTTTATAGTTTTTCACAACTGCTAACAATGTGAACTACACTTTTTCAAAACTGCATACACACTTCTCGAAATTCATACCATATTGAACAAACCCCAGACTTCTCACACAAAATGAAACATTAAGCTAAAAACCATATAATCTGGCATGTACTGTAAATAAAAGCTGTTCTCAAATGCCATACAAAGGCATCAAATACCAATGCACCCATTTCAATGATATTTAGTTACTGATTGGTAGTGTCTTATTCGTGACAACATGGTGGCAATTGAAAAGTTTAGCCATAAGCGTGAATGGAACTGAGAGAATGGAACTGTGTGAAGACATGTGGTCTATCTGTGATTTGGCAAATTGGCTTGTGTTAGCGTTTGTGAAAAACTTTAATACAAAGCATTTGAAACATAATACTAACGCACATTCTGTGCAAGTTGAGATTCATTTCAAAGTGGCTTCACTTCATACTATTCAGAACCAGTTTATCGGTGTGCATGTCTGTCTACCATTGCCTACAAGACTTTGTGAGTCACTGATGCCTTTATCTGTGGGAGCTTAGCCATATCTAGGAAGATTCATGGCAAACAATGCCACTGAGACTGAGTTGTCCTTTTAAATTAATGCTGTGAAAAATACTTTTTAAATGTTCAAAATGTAATTTATATCTACTAATTTCAACATATGTTTTGTGACCAAAATTTCCAAGCAGCTTTTTAAAAAATGTCTAATCTGTGGTAGGTGGTGTTGGGAGGGCCATAGTAGGCGGGGCTTGTAGATCCATGGTAGGCGGGGCTGGGAGATCCATGGTAGGCGGGGCTGGGAGATCCATGGTGGGCGTGGCTGGGCGGGCGGTCTGGGTTAATCGGGATTTATTTGAAGGTGGCCTGGTTCCATTCAGCACTCTCTCCTCTCAAGATGTGCACATTAATTTTATTTTACTAAAGCGCCTTTTGTTTTTGGTAATCCACCTGTTGTTTCCCTTTTTTTGTCACAGATTAGGAGCCAGATTGAGACGTCCCTAATATAATTATGTAAGATAATGACTTCATGGGTCCCCGATCTACCATCTACGAACTCCTAGTTTTCATTTAACACCAAATACGATATGCCCTCCTTTCACATGTCCAATGTCTAACTTGAGATGTTTGCCGTTATCCCACGTTCATCTGTATTACTGCTTATTAGTTCCCAGGCCAAGTGGAGACACATTTTATAAGGGAAAACATCTTGTGTTTCCTCCCACCTCCTTGTGTTTAATTGTCCCCCTCAGGATGCATTGTCATGAGGCCTGGGATCTATCGACGGCAGGCAGGCCGGGCCCAGCAGTCATTACGGCTTCACACTGGAGCGGAGGAGCACAGTTCAGGGGACATGTCCACTTCGATTGGTTAATTTGATTTGAGTGGAGCTGAGCAACATGGCGGTAGGGTGGCGATAGACCATGATGTAGTTATTTATAGCCTTCTGGGATGGATGGGGTAAGGAGCTCCTTCAGACAGGACCTTTAAGGTTCTTCGTGTGTTTTCCCTGAACATAAAATAATTTATATATATATATATACTTTATATTTTTAAATAGATGAGGTTTTAACAGAATGTGGTTAGAGGGGCTGGGGGGAGGCGGACTGGGCTGGGGAGGGGGAAAGGTGATGAACGTGTCACGCTGAGGATGTTTGTCTGATATGCCAGTGTGTATCTCTCATCTCCTGGCCTCATGCGAAAGTCCCAGGCCACTACAGGCTTTCTGGCTTTTGTGTTCCTCTCCACAATGGCTGTCTTGTCAGATACAGACATGCTGCTTGTCTGTCACTTGAGCGCTGCTATTTTCCATTCTTTTGTCAAAACGGTTCTTGTACGGCAGGGTTTCCATGGTTCGTGCTCTCGCTTGGGCGTAGGTGCGTGTGGCCTCTGCATTTGCTTTAGTCTGTGACTAGTGCGAGATTGTGATCTCCCGTCGGCTAGGCTAGTCCCCTCCACTGCCACTCTGTCTCCATAACACTTCCCCTGACACCAGTGCTATCACACCCAGAGAGGGACAGATAGAGATCAGAGCTGGGCTCTCAGCACCCATATACCCCGCTGTCTGCTCCATAATATAGCACTCTTTTAAAAGGGCTTTACCACTAAACCCCGGTCCCACCTCTAGCCCTCTCTTTCTCTCTCCCTACCCCCCTACCCTGCTCTCCCTCACCTTATTTTGCTAGCTTTCTCTGCTTAGTTGTCTGCTAGAGGACTGCGCACAGAGGCAATTTGCCTCAAGTGTCCACAGCTTTGTTTCACTCATCCATGCGTTCATTTTTCACAAGGTATTACCACACCGCGCTTGTATTAATCATGTTTTTTCCAATCGTTCCCGGGGTTGGAAACCTAACTTTTCTCCCCAGCCAATTATGTACCGTGATGTATATGTGCGAAAACCGGGGTGACTGGGAACGAAGCACCTCTCCTCCCCTCCGCTCTTTCCTCCAGGTCGGCTGCTGACGACTCCGGTCCAATCAGCTGTGGTAATCTGCAGCACTCGCACCAGTAAAGAAGGAGAAAAGAATGGGAGAGCAGGAGATGGGGAAGGACAGAGGGAGAAATTAGAAGAGGGATCCACTCCCTCGTATCCCGCTGCCTTTTAGGCAGCACGGCTAACATCAGCAGCGAAGGTGTTCAGGAGAGTCGCTGCATTTTGGCAGCAATGCTAATGTGTTAACGCTTGTTGTTTCCTAAACTGATTTCCTTAATCCGCTGCTTGTTCCACGCTCTGTAAACACAGCGACTTGTTTTTGTAATCTGTGAGGTCCTACCAACCCCTTTCCACACGCCACCCACAAACACACACCACCCACGAACACACACCACTCACAAACACATGCCTCCTTCCATCCAACTCCCCCCCCCCACTCAGCCAGTGCCCTAATTAGTCAGAATTAAGACGAATGCCTAGGCCTCCCACGATCAATTGGTATCGAGTGGACCTACGCCCAGCCTAGCCCGGGGGGATCTCGCGGCCGGCAGATCATTTATATCAATCGCTTTTGTTTTTCTTTGGCTCTCCCCTTTCCCAGTCCTCCATCCTTCAACCCACTTTGTCTAGCAAGCCGCTAACAGCACGAGACTCTTTGTACTGGAGAGAGGAGGGAGGAGAAGGACGATGGCCGTGAAATAAATGGTGTTGCCTGCGACGTTAACTTCTAGAGCTGTATTGACTTCACTGAAACCAGGTGGATTCCCCGGGTAACAGAGGGAGAGTGATGGCGTGCGTGCTTGCGTGTGTGCATGCGTGTGTGTGTGAGCCTGTGTTGTGTGTGTGTGTGTGTGTAAGCGTGAGCACGATGACCGGTCCCTTCCAACGCTTTCTCCACCAGTATTATACTAACAAGCTCACCCTTTAGAAGCCCACTCCCCTCTGCTCTTTCATCCTCTGTGGAGCCCCTTCTCCATTCTCTGCCCTCACGTCCTGATTACGTGTCAGTTAGAGACGAGACTGTGTGTGCTAGGTACATGACTATTGATTCAGACACTCTGGATCTTGTTTCCCATTGCATTTGTTAGTAACAAGGCTGTTAACAAAGACAGTGCACACCTATGACTGATCCAGACAGTTTGTAAAAGTGCAGTTCATTAATGTTAGGGTAAAGAACCTTTAGCAATTGCTACAAATAAGTGAAGGATAAAATTAGCTTTGGAATGATTACATTTTTTTTTACAATCGCTATCACTCTAAGACTGTTTAGCCCGACCCATAATCACTAATCCAACGCATTTATTTCATTTGTCTTTTTTGCAATACTCAACACACAACTCTGTTTTTAAAGCACAATTGTCACCATGTTTCCATGTAGAAAACACTGCAATTCAGTAACAAAACAAGCATGATCCCAATTCTCACACTCTCAGCACACCGTTCTTGAGGTGTAAACACCAAAAAGCATAATTATTCAGGGAACTCCCTGCTTTGGTCCAGTCGTCTAGCCCTCACAATTAGGTCCTTGTCAAAGTCACTCAGATCCTTACACTTGCCCCATTTTCCTGCTTCTAACACATCAACTTTGAAGACAGAAGGTTCACTTTCTGCCTAATATTTCCCACCCACTGACAGGTGCCATGTCAATGATCTTATCAGTGTTACTTACTTCAACTGTCAGTGGTCATAATGTTATGGCTTATCGGTGTATATGCTACTTTCATCTTATAGAAAGCGACAGTATCTGTATGCTGTCTTGTAAATCTTCATTTTGGGCACGACGTGTTGTTTATGTAGCTACTTACTACTGCTGGCATGATCGGTACTGCCTAGCAAGTGTGCTACACCTTGTTAATTTTGGATTGAATATACTGTATTTAATTGAAGAAGTTGCACCAGTTGTTGGCTTTTGGGATACATTCACTGGGCTGAATAACAGGCGAAGCTACATTGGAGAGGTGGGAAATAGTGTCATAATGAAAAAAAAGTTGAATGCATTCACTTGCTTTGAACCCGCTGAGAATAGGTGTAATGCATTTTTGCTAATTTGGTCTCCAAAAACTACATGGAAAGACTTTATTTAATAATGGTCTTTTATCTGCTAAGAATGGTCCTTGATAACGGTAATTTCCTTAGTAGGTGAAGTCAGAGGTCACCAGGTGTTAGAAGCGAGATCTGTGGATGATAGATGAGTTTCCCTCCAAGTAATTAGTTTCCCTCGGTTGGAGGTCCGTTCAGATGGATTCTTCCCAGTTGTATGCAGTACATTCCTGCTTGGTTACAGACGGACCATGGGTCGGTCTGTTCTGACAGCTGGCTGTACTCAGGTGAGCACGGTGTCATTGCACTGTTCATGAGGTTTGTGCTGGAAACAAGAACAGAGTTTTAACACTGTTAATGTTGCCGGGTGACTAACAGATATACACTGTTTTTACACCATCCATGTTCTTGTATGACTTTGAGATATACACTGTTTTTACACCATCCATGTTCTTGCATGACTTTGAGATATACACTGTTTTTACACCATTCATGTTCTTGTATGACTTTGAGATATACACTGTTTTTACACCATCCATGTTCTTGTATGACTTTGAGATATACACTGTTTTTTCACCATCCATGTTCTTGTATGACTTTGAGATATATACTGTTTTTAAACCATCCATGTACTTGTATGACTTTGAGATATATACTGTTTTTACACAATCCATGTTGCCGGGTGATTTTCAGATATACACAGTTTTTACACCATCCATGTTGTCGTAGGACTTTCAGATATCCAGTGTTTTAACACCAATCATGTTGCTAGGTGACTTACACATACACGATACAGCAAAAAGTATAAGGACACCTGACTATCATACCTACAGTTAGGTCCAGAATTAATTGGACACTGACACAAGTTTTGTTATCTTGGCTGTTTACCAAAATACAGCTCTGGAACAATTAAGAGACCATTGCACCTCTTTCTTTCCTTTCCAAATAGTTTCAACTTTTTTGGAAAGGAAAGAAAAAGGTGCCGTGGTCTCTTGATTTTTTTCCGGTGCAGTATATCCAAGTTACAGGCAAATAATGGATATGGGCTTAAAGTGCAGCCTTTTTTTAGGGTATTCACATCAACATTTTAGGAAAGGCTTAGGAATTACAGCTCTTTAATATGTATTCCCCTATTTGTCAAGGAACCATAATTAATTGGACAATTGACTCAAACGCTGTTTTCATGAACAGGTGTGGGCTATTCCTTCATTATTTCTTCATCAATTAAGCAGGTCAAATTTGTGGAAGGGATTCCAGGTGTGGCATTCACATTTGGAAGCTCTTGCTGTGAACCCACAAAAACACTGTTAAAGACTGTACGGGCAAATAGTGCAACAATTTCAGAACCAAGTTTCTCAATGCAAAATTGTTTGGGGATCTCATCATCAACGGTACGTAATATCATTAAACGATTCAGAGAATCTGGAGAGAAATCTGTACGCAAGGAACAAGGCCGAAAATGGGCCCCAAGGTGGCACTGCATTAAAAACAAATGTGTTGTCTATCTGGGCACAAGCTCATTTAAGATGGACTGACCCAAAGTGGAAAACTGTCCTGTGGTGGAATGGATCAAAATTAGAAAACATTTTTGAGAGTCATGGATGACTAAAGTGTCCCCCTGACTAAAGAGGAAAGGAACCATCTGGCTTATCATTGTACAGTTCAAAAGCCAGCATCCATGATGGCATTAGTGCACATGAAATGAGTAACTTGCAGACAACATCTTTTTCAGGGTAGGCCTTGCTTATTTCAGCTAGACAATGCCAAACCACATTCTGCACGTAGTACAAGAGCAAGGCTCCATAGTAAAACAGTCCATGTGCTAAACTGACCTGCCTGCAGTCCAGACCTGTCCCACATTGAAAACATTTGGTGCATTATGAAATGAGCAATATGACAAAGGAGACCTGGAACTGTTCTGAAATCCTGTAACATGCATGAATGGGAAGACATTTCACTTTCAAAACTACAGCAATTGATCTCCACAGTTCCCAAGCACTTACAGAGTGTTGTTAAAAGTAGAGGTGATGCAACACAGTGGTAAACATGCCCTTGTGCCAACTTTTTTAAAACATGGTGCTGGAATCAAATTCAAAATGGGCATGTATTTTTTTCCCCAAAAATCATAACATTTCAAAATGTAATATATTGTCTGTGCTATTTTCAATTAAAAATCGGGACAAGTGATTTGTGCATCATTGCATTCTGTATTCAGTTGTATGTAACACAGCATCCCGACTTGGGTAATGGGGGTTGTACTTCCAACTTAAACCTTCTTTTAACAATATATCAAATCCAAATTACTAGACTACTGTCAAAAAAGCAATAATAGCTGTTTAAAACAATTGTATCTTTCAGGTATTCATTTTCGGTTGGATAAAAAAATGTCCCTCTCGCCCTCTCTCTCCCCAGCACTCTATCTTTGAGCCTATTAATACTACAACAATTGTCGGCACAACAGTTGCATTTAAATAACGTGAATATATTATAGATGTTTACAATGTTTTGTTCAAACTAGAAATGAGAAGCTCTTGCTGCGCTGTGTGATGCAACGCATACTCCTGTAGAACTTGGGTGGGAACTCTGATGCAGAAGGTGTAGAAACTCACTTGTTGATATGGTAAATGAAATGTCGCCCTACATTCAATGGCTGTTGCCGGTGATGGAGGAATTGTTTCGGTACTGTTATCGGATATCTGTAGGTGCCTCCTAATGACAAAATTGGGGTGAACGTATAGAATCAGGGTTCCTGCACAATGAGACTTTGAGCGAGACACCGTCTATAGACCTCAGTTGCCAGAAGTTTCCGACGGGCACGGTATTCACGTAAGCGCCGAGAAGTGACGTGCGACTGGTCACATTTTCACCCGTTCACCCTGTAAAAAAATGCATTTGCGACACAAAACATTCAAATTTATTAAAATATAACCTTTGTAGTGTAAAAACGCTCTTTATCTCTCCATATTTTTCTCTCTCTCCACCTCTACCCACCTCTCTTTCTGTGCCACCTGATATTCACTGAGGCCTGACAGAACTAAACCCTGCCCCAAGCCTTGGGTTCTACGCAGCAGGCACCAGAAGAACCCCAGCTGCACATCCAACGATTTCATCATACTCTGCTTCCCTGCTCTCAGTAGTTAAAGTGAGACAGAGGAAGCAGAGGAAGAATGATGCATGTGTGCAAGCTTTCACCACATATGGCTAAGGGGATGGAGATTATAAGCTATTAAGGGATAGAAGTATGGATGTGCAACCAAGACTATCTGAAACACTTTGGGCTTGTGTCGATAAATGGTTAACCGCGCAAAGCTACTAAGCACAGTGTACCGCGGTGACATCAGCTGTTTGTATGGTTGATCTTGATGTTGACATCTTTTCCCTATGCGTTGTAAAAGACCTGGCAGGGCAATGGACAGGTGCTCATTTTAGAATGCACGGTTTGCTTCCAGTCTACCGTTTTTAGAAACAAACACTATCAGAAGAAAATGTCAGTATTTAGTACACACAGGTCCAATTTCCATATTCAGCATTTGGCCAGGATGTCTTGTCCACGTCACTGGTGAATTGCTCACAAGTGATGTTGTGACATGGATTACCCATGGGCTGTGTGAGGGTAACATGCTCATGGGGATGGCCATCATAGACCTTCCACCTCCATAATGAAAAGGACATGTTGTGTTCAGGAGTCAGGGATTGGTCCAAAACCATTCCTGCACCTCTGAATTATGGAATCTCACATTATCTCACAACATATCAATGACGTGTGCCGCCCGAGCCTCCCCATGAATGGACTTACATCTTACCACACCATGTTTGGATATATCGGCACACAAGAATATGTCTTCCCCAGGTTGTCCAGGCACGTGGACAGTTGATCATTGGCCAATGATATTACGCCCACAATGCAGTGTTTTGGCTTGGCAGAATCCTGCTTTATCAACAAAGAGGTGTTTGTGATGGTTCACAGCAGCCCAGTCTAGTTTTGACCCTGTATAGGGGCTGTCTGATTTCCTCCTCTGCCCAGTATGGTATTGTACATAAGCAAGGCAGTGGACATGGCCAAGATGTTAGAGCACAAAACATCTAACACCAAGGTAGTGGGTTTGAATCCCACTACGGGATTTGGGTTGGTCAATCTGAACATAGCAGGCAAAACAACATAAAAAATATACAATATATTCACTAAATGGTGATGATCTATAATAGACCAATCAACATAGTGATAGTAAAAGGTATTTTGTATGTTCTGGTATGTTCTTCTAAATGTCTTTCACTGATCTTGTGTGTTGTCCTTAGTGAGTGTCAAATGTGTTTCTGTCGTGTTTTTGGTATTAAGAGTGATTTAAATGTCAATAATACCAAAGTGACTGAACAAACTATGTAATAAGTGTACATATGTAGTGATGTATAGGGTGAAGAAATCAGAAATTGGTTTATTTCAACAACAATTAAGAGTGAAGTTTCTTTAGGTTTGTGTAAGTGAAAGCTGGATCTTTTATTTTTAAATGCCATGATTAAAAAGAGCACACTGGTCAACACTTAACTAAACTCATTATTTGAAAGATGGCATGTCTAATTATTTATTAATTATTCATCTATCCTGCCTAGGCAACTTATCTGGTTACATTTCAGGCAGAATATCTAATAGTTTTGCAAGTGTCCAGATTGGCAGAGCTATTGCACTGGGTAATAGACATTGAAAATACATTTTTCAGATTGATTGAAAATAAGTTGACAGGAAATTGGTGATCGTTGTGTGATGGTCATGAATCGATCGTCTGTGTAAACTGACAAGTGTGTCTTAGTCACTTCCATGGAACAATTGAAGCTACGAGCTCCCCAAACCCCAACCCACACACAACACCCTACTGCTCTCATCCTTTCTGCATTTACAGAGAGTAGAATTGTAATCAGTGCCCTTGTGTATGAATGTGACAAAGTGCTGTGTTAACGGGAACCACTATGTGGTGTGTGTATTGCGCCCATTCAACTATATTTACTGCTGAATCCCTCTAATGAGTCTCAGTGGAATAGGCTGGTGGTTCCATGTGTGTTCTGTGCATGCGTGTGCGTGCGTGTGTGTGTGTGTGTGTGTGTGTGTGTGTGTGTGTGCGTGTTCCGTTTGTGTACCCGCATGTGTGGTGTCATGAGATTCCCTTGTTTGTGATCTTTTAGCGAATGTGTCGGACGAGCGCGGCAACTGAGGCTTGTCGGTTTTATGTTGTTTCATAATCCCCTACTGAGGCTGAAGCATTGCCCTTCTTTAACACTTAGCCCGTAAGTATTCCTCAGAGAGACCAGCCTGGCTTTACCGAGGAACATACTGGATGCTGATGAAACGGGGGGCGGGAGCTCATGCCAGCTCGGGCCAAGTGGTGCCATTTTCCAACAGCTTGTCATGCCACGCCCCCAGTCGACGGTTCTCCTGGGACGTTTGTTGGAAAAGGCCACGGGGTGTGGCCTTCTGAGCCTCTGCCAGCACATCTGTCCAGCCGTGCTGCTGCACATGGCACTGGTGAGGCAGGCCAGAGGGCACAGGTCATGTGACCAGGATATACTGTAGGTGACAGTATGGAAGGGTTACTGACCAGAGAACAACTAATGAGAGAAAGATTAGCAGGGGATTAATATCAGCCAAATAATTTTCATTGATTAGATAAAATGACAGCTATTGATAACTATCATTATTATGATTAGATTAAAATGTTAGATCTACGCATAGTGGTTCATGTAGATATGTATCGGTTAAATATTGAATCAGGGTCAGAGGCTTCTTCGATGTTTATTCAGCAGTCGTAGTACATGTCTCCAGATGGTGCAATCAAGGCTCTCGCCAGTGTTAGTTTCTCTCCCTGCTGATTCCCACCATCTAGCAGTTGACCTTGGGGTGGCTGGTGTTATGAAGCAGTGTGCCGGGATGGTCTGTCAATAGCGCCTTATCTGTCTCCATGGAAATTGAGGAATATATATATATATGGTACTCCTAAACAAGGAATGCCAAGCCTCTAGGTTCAGTGACAGTAATACATATACATGTTACTAACATTCCTTGTCCCCCTAATAACAACTAAGAATACCCCTCGCTCCTACAATAATGATATAATGATAAACTAACATCTGCAGGCTAATGTAATAAAATAGTTTTTTGTTCCAGGTGAAGGAAGATGGTGGGAGAGGTTCTGGCATAGTGAACACGAATGTCCCTCCCTGAGGTCACAGAAAACTCTGTTCACCCTTACCGTTTCGGTTTACGCTCTCCAAGAGGCAGGCAGCCACCATCTTTATCGCGCTTCCAAAATGCGCCATGCGTTCTCACCAAACGTCCAGGTATTCAGCTGCTTTCCTGTTCTGCCTGATATGTTTTATCAGCTGGTGTCCCAGGATTAAATGAGTCCCTGATAAGAGGGGCAAAATTAAGCATTGGAATTTGTGTCAATGTCGAGAGTTGAGTTTGAGAAGAGTAGTACTTTCAAGTAAAAAAGTATTTATTTCCATATTATGAATATGGAGAAATACATTAAGGAACACTTGAATAACACATTCAGATTTGTGCCTTTTATCTACGCATTGATTAACATGAAATACAATCTGTTTCTTTTCATCAGGACCTCCTAAAAAAGGTCGGGACTGGCGGGGGGAGAATATTGACGTGTTGCCTATGACCTGCGCCGTGGTCATGGGTTTACAGGTTTACGCTGGCTTTTGCTGTCACGGACCGGCTAATTCCTGAATAATCATTTGTTGTCACGACTCACCGCAGACAAACAGACCGGCGCCGGAGACAGACAGTCAGCGAGAGACGTCCCCAGAGGGCTGCAGCGGGGTGCTGTGTTGGCCCGGGCTGCTGGTGTCAGGAGATGTGTGAGTGGACGCTGGGAGAATAGGGAGTGGGCCGGGGAGGAACAGTGTCAGGGCAATACCCTTGACGCTGATGTGATTGAGTAGACAGCAGCGACCCTCTCCTCCTCCCTGCTCTCGTCACTTGTCCCCCCCCCCTCTTCACTTCTCACACGACAGCGCCCTGAGTGAGCAATCATTTACAAAAAAATACGTTATTATAGGTAAGCGCATCCCGGTAATTTATGCATGATTGCCTGGCGATCAGAAGCCATTCATCTCCCTCTTCCTATCGTTCTCTTTTTAATCTTTTGCCGTCTTGTTCCTCTGCACTTTAATCTATGGCGCTATTAAGAACGGTCGTGTGATAATGGGTCCGGCTCAGGGGACAGCGTGACATTGCCGTCACCGTTGCTCAGGGAACGGCGGTAGGAATGCGAGCGTCGCCGTTGGAGATTGCAGTGGCGTTTGGATTTCACTGCCTCACTGGGGTTCGAACGGCCTCCGTGGAGTCGGTTGTTGCACTGGAGCAAACATGAGATGAGTGGCGCTTCTTCCCGCCAGCACGGGGAAAGGGACAGAGCCACATAAGAGGGAGTACTTGTTCTGTGTTGGGAGTACTTGTTCTGTGATGTCAGGCTTGTGTGTGTGTGTGTGTGCGCGCGCGTGTGTGTTTGTTTAAAACAAAGTTAGTTTTCTTTTAACAGGTTACACGTCATGATGTTACACAGTGTTATTTTGAAAACACGCTTGTTTGGTGAGTATGTGTACGTGTGCCTGAGGTGTGTCCCTGTTTTTTCTCTCCTAGGTAACACAAGGTGGCGGTTTGTGTCAGCTGGGCTCAGTCCGGCAGATCGTGTACAAGGAAGTTATGGCCGACACACAGAAGCAGGCCAGCCGGGCTCTAGCCCTCCCTCTCCCTCCCTGTGACTCTGAGCCGTGGCTAATGGAGGCAGACCTTCCCCCATGTACTCTATCTGTTTCATTCAGCCTCCATCAGCCCAGGGATGCATCTTGATTCACCCAGTCTCCCCTCCCACTCCCACTTCTCGCTCCCCTCTCGCTCCCCGGCCACCCTGGGTCATGTAAAAGGAGAGTGGGCCCCGGGCTATGTTCTTCCGCTAATCCACCTGCACTCTGCTAGTGGGAAAATAATGCATGTGAAAAAAAGCTTTTCTGTTGCACAAGATTATTACAGAGGGATTATATCCACAGGTGCAGCTGCTAATTTATCTAAATCCCACACTTCTCTGACAACCCTGGTGGGCCCACTTCCATGTAAAAAAAACCACAGTGTTTCTGGGTTTTATTTTGGGTCTGAATTCAGACCTTGTTTGAGTCATGCAAATTGTTCCTTAAGGGGTCTATTTCCCTCTTCTGCTTTTTTCTTCTACTCATTTCCCCAACATCCCTCCTCTTCAGTTACTCCCTCCAGTATTTTTATTTAGCAAAATCAACAATTCCCTGCAAAGTTTGTGGGTTTGCATATTTCCCCAATAACAACACAATGTTCTGCTCAAAACAGTCATTGCCATCATTGCTCAGTATGAAAAGGCAGCTGAGAATATCAATCACTGCATATAAGTTGCATAACATGGTTCAATCAAGCAACATGGCAACACACTTTTACCCTTTTCAGCACATTTGAATCACATTTTGGACAAAATCATCAAATATAGTCATACAAGAGTAAAATACATTTTATTCAGCAGATGCCTTTTTTTGCGGAATCCAGTTTTTTATTTATTTATCCCATATCTAATTTCTAAATATATGTGAACGTTATTGGATAAAGGCCAATCTGATTATGATTCTATGTCTGTAATAGACATAGAATGTCTATTACAGATAACCTGACATCCTAGTGACACTGGAGGACAAAGAGGTGCTTATCTGGCAGAGTATTTGCGTTTCTGGGAGCTGTTTACATTTTAAATACAATGTTCTTCAACATGGCCATTGCTCTCTCAAGGCCCTTGTGAACCGGCTGACAGGATGAATGAAATACTGAGATGGCTCACAACGCCTAACGGAGTAACGTTCGTCTCTCCAACTTCCCATTTGCTATATATCTACACGGAGACTAGATTTTTCCACTTGGAAAACATCCAAAGGGTTAGTTGCAGAAACAGACACTGGCACTTCCGCTCCTCTCGTTTCGGCAGTCTTGTGTTTTTCTGTATAAGTGTGCCTGCTAGCTGGCGTGTGTGTGAGAAAATGTAGGTTTTGGGTGATGCTCGCAGCATCAGTCAGCCCATTGATTTTCCATTGGTCGATGTCAGTTAAGGTTATATCCGAAACAGAAGGCAGTGCAGCTCTAAACCTTCTCTTCACGCCAATTTCTACCAGCCTTCATCTTTCAAAGTGGAAGCTACCAACTGACCTTTTCTGCACAAAAAGAGTAAGAACCGCGGTGAAAGCCGGCAAGAGATAGTGCCAGGTTCCTAATGCACACTTTATGTATTTTTGTCGATAGCTTCCAGCCTCAGTCTGGCGTGTTGAGTTGATTGGTCCGGGAGAAGGGGGAGAAGTCTCTTAAGGGATTCAACCATGCTGTAGAACGTTCCCCCGGCACATGCTATTCTCTGGAGGCCAGTGTCGAATTCCCTCATGTCTTAGGAGTTTGCCCCTGGAAAGTTGAATTGATATTTCTAACAGAAAAGAATCATTATTAGCCACGTTTCTACAGTTTTCATGTGAGTGAAGACTTACTGTCTCTGTTCTTCCTGGTGTAAAAGATGTCACGCTGCTTGCTTAGTAAGAACCAATTCCCTCCAATTCAAATATGCCTCTACCGGTCACACCACTCAAAACCAATCCCTTGAGAGGCGCAACTGTAGACACTTAAGGCTGAGGGATCACGCTTCACACATCTCCATGTACCACACTTGCTCTTTCGTCAAACAGTCTCTGCGTCTCGCCTCTGAACCTCCCGGCCACCACTAGTCCAACAAATATTGGACAATGGAGAGAGATCCACGGAAAGTGAAACGACTAAGGGGACGTTTAGTATTCCCGGGCTATTTCGCTTTATAACATGCCATTGCCAGTGTAACTATACCTTTGGGGTCAGGACCGGGTATATAGAGGGAGATGGTGACAAATCGAAGCAGTGCCTTCTGATGAATTTGCCAGCCCTCTCTCCAGGCTCTCTGACGGTGACGTCTCCTGCCCGTCCCTAAAGTGATCCTTCTCTGGCGACTCCTTGGAGACAGATTGGGAGGTAACGTGTCAGGCAGCTGTGTTAATGTTCAGGATTTGATAGAAGACAGATAGCGGATGGTCGGAAAGGGAGACGTGCTGCAATCAGAGTCGGCCTGGGATGATGTCAATCATGGCGACTGCCGTCCTGGTACACGGAGAGAGACTGGGAGGGCAGGATGTTAGCATCCAAAATGTCTGCTCATTCACTCTCTGTTTCCTAGTCAAGATTGCCATCGCTCTTCTGATGTCATCATCTGTCATCTATGTTTATCCTCTGGCCTTACGTCTTTGACCTCTTCCACTATTTCTCAATCCTGCTGTAGGTGCTAGAACTGGAAGTCACCATCTTACACCGTTACCACCAGCTCTCCTTCAAGGATTTCTTTCAATGTATCCATCTTCACATAATAATATCAGGTAAATGTGCCCCACATTTGGCACTCCCTATTGGCCTAATTGCGGTCAAGCAGGACTAATTTTAAAGGGTTACTTTAGCCCCCCTACCTCTGTCAATCTGTCGGTCCAATTGGGTTGGTGGAAATCTATGGAGAGACTCATCCTGACTGTGGCAGGCAATGCTATATGGACATACCTGTGAAGAATTTCACCAATCATTTGCAAATAGAGTTTCCCAATAATTTGCTAATGTGTTTCACCAATAATTGGCTAATGAGTTTCACCAATAATTTGCAATGTGTGTGGGGGAGTGTTCAGAATCATCATGTTCTCATCAGAGTAACTGGTTGTTTTATTTGTCACAGAAATATTGATGTTCATGCTGTGCTCAGGTTGTCAATAGTCAGAATAGCTGTTATGCCCTTGTAATGTTGCAGCCCCAACGGTGCCTGTGTGAGGTGAGCTCTAACTAATTAGCCTACAACTTCAGTCTGAACACAGCTCCACATAACCTGGCAACACAGAGCACATTGGTTTACAACTCATGTGCTTTTGAATTAGCAGAACAAATCCTGCGATATACTGTGACGTTATGGACAACATAAATGCAGAGATACTGCAATTTAACATATTCCCATCACAAAATAAATGTATTTGCCTAAATTAAATAAGTCTATTTTGATAAAACCCTTTGGTATACCCTTTTGTCAAATGCTTTGGTATACCCCTTTGTCAAACATCTTGGTGTACCCCTTTTTAAAACCCTTTGGTGCACCCCTTTGTAAAACTCTTTGGTGTACCCCTTTGTAAAACCCTTTGGTGTACCTCTTTGTAAAACCCTTTGGTGTACCCCTTTGTAAAACCCTTTGGTGTACCCCTTTGTAAAACCCTTTGGTGTACCCCTTTGTAAAACCCTTTGGTGTACCCCTTTGTAAAACCCTTTGGTGTACCCCTTTGTAAAACCCTTTGGTGTACCTCTTTGTAAAACCCTTTGGTGTACCTCTTTGTAAAACCCTTTGGAATACCCCTTTGTAAAACACTTTGGTGTACCTCTTTGTAAAACCCTTTGGAATACCCCTTTGTAAAACACTTTGGTGTACCCCTTTGCAAAACACTTTTAAAAATTTGCCAGTCATTGACTGGGTTGTCATTGGTATGATGTGACAGATGACACTTTCAAAAACTATGCCGTTGCAGCTGTGAAGCAATTTAGAAATAACCCAAGCAAGTGGCCCAATGTTGTTGGACAATAGCAGACAAGGCAATATTGCGTCAAAACTTCATTGACAGCTCACATCTGAACTGCATTGTTAGTTGACTGTCAAATGCCAATCACTGTGTTCTCAGCGTACCACATTGCTGTCCTATCTGGATAGCTCAACCTAACTTAAATTCCCACCCGCCTATTGCATTTTGTATGCGATGCACAAAGAAAATGCAAATATGTTTGTATTTATATATATATTTCATAATATGGCACATTCAATCTGCTATTCTTGGCCACATTGACTAACCCTTGATCAGTGTATTTTCATAGAAAGGGTGGCCTTTATGAAATATATTTAGCTACACAAAGCTAAATAATAACAGTAGGCTACACTGCATGCCATTTTCTAGCCTCAATCACCCTAGAATCTATCACATGCGTGAGCATAGAAGCGTAAGAAACTCATCCAGCTCTGGGTAGAAGGAACATGTGTCTCTGCCAATACCACTCAGTAAATTCTTGTCACGGGTCTGGCAACATAAATATCTTCATTCTTCTTCATACGTCATATCTTTGAGCAACATTAGTAATTAGACACCTAAGCCATGTTCTTTTGATGTTAATGAGTACGCTCCACAATGCTTCGCCATTTTACACTGCTATATCCAATGTGACTGTGGCTTCCTCTCGGAATATATCGGCTTGAGAGGGAGATTTTGACAAACGTATACTACAAATTAATCTGTGAACTTAAATTCTTCAATACATTTCAAGAAAGAAAATGGTATATCGTAGTGTTAAGTTTTAAGGTGTCATTTATTTACACAAATCAGTGTTTGTTTTTCTGGGACGTTCACAATTGAAATGTCAATGTTTGTATTTCTCACTTCCTTGGAAGTGAATAGGAGATGCCCTGTTTGTGATATAATATAACATGTCCATGATCATATAAAGGGGATCATGTTAGACAGAGTGTACGGTACATTCTGTCCTGTTCATTTTTTTCAATGGCTCACATCCTTGATATTTTTGGCTGGGTTTGTGGACGGCTGTTCTGTGCCCACCCCTCCCCCCCGGGTTGTGAGATAGACAGTGCACAGGACGACACTTAACTCTGGCAAATGCTGACATATGTCACTCCCTCATTCATAACTGCTCTGAAAGTTTATATGACATAATACACGGAATTAATACATTTTTCAGCAGATAGCTCACCAAAGTATGATATTGTGCAAAATGGAAATTCGGTCATTCACCTCTACAAAAAAAATTAAATCCAACTCCCATCCAACTCTTACCCCAAGCACCCACTTGACACAGTCATTATTTTCCAACCTCTCCCCCACTTCACCCCACTCGCAACTTTCATTTTCTCTTCATTTCTCCCTCTTTCATCTTCCTCACTCTGCTCTCTCTCTTTCCGTTTTCACGCATCAAAAGAGCCTGACAGTTTGACAGGAGGGGCCCCAGAAACCTGCCGCCTCCCTCCAGACCCTCCCATGTCTCTGCTCCCTCATTGAACTGTTATCTGCCCCATTTCTGGGCTTTTCCATGGCAACAGGCAAACCGGCGAGTGAGGAGAGCAGGGTCTCCAGCGGAAGAGGCATCTTGTCTGAGACAGCTGTCTACTAAAAGAAATCTTTTTTTTAAGACCGGAGAAGAGGGAAAAAAGTTTGTTGAGTTTTTTTCCACTGCGTTTTAGTACCTCTGACACCCACTACAAGGCTCAGTTTGCTCCGTTTATTTATTTTGAAGTTAAACACAAACGTGTACTTGACCCTTCTTTCCCCTTAACTGCGGGGTCAGCAGTTTGATTGTAAAAAGTGTCCTTTAAATTTTGCCCACTTCATAGACAAGGTTGACAGGACTTGGAGATCTTCCCCCCGAAGTGTCAGAAGCTGCCTGGGTTTCCTGTGGAGCAACTGCAAAACCTGTTCACTTGAAGCAAGACTAAAACGACTGAGTGACAGCCTGCCAATTCCCATCATCCATCTGTATTTGAGAGGACCCCTCTGTGGAAGTAACCCAAATTTCACTCTATTTTAAGATTAATGTTGTAAATAGGGGCTTACTGAAACACATGGGTCTTCCGCTCTGTGTATCAAGTAGGCCTCTTAAAAAGATAATGTGCCACAGCTATGTTTCTGTTGCAATGGCTTCTTAAATGCTACTTAGTTTCTCGTCTACAGGTTCCCGCATTTGGTTGCACTGACATGGCAGAAGACTTTAAACTTGGATTTTGTCTGTGTCTTCCGAAGGATTACATCGGCATCCCTATGGTTTTAAACTAGTCACACTCTGCGACACAAAGCAAGACATTTTTCGTTTGTAGTATTGGGAGACTGCTGACAACTCAAGCGTTTTGTAGAAACAGAACGAGGAATGGAGGCAGAGAGAGTGACTTCTGAGAAATCGGGATTCTCTTTTTTAAAAGTTTCAATCTCAAGGCTTACTGAGCCTTTGTTAGTTTAGAAGGAATGGATGTCAAGTCGCAAGCAAGCATGGCCTAGAGACATTCAGGCCCCTAGGAATGGGAAGGAAATGAGAGACAGAAAGTCAGACACAAAATCTGCACCTCGAGATAACCATTTTCTACAGTACTGATTTAGTACAAGGGTACCAATTCAGATACTTTCCAAACCACCAGTTCTTACGTCAACCCTCTTCTCCCCCTGTCCTCCCCCCATCGCCATCCCTTACAGACCCATGTTCTAAGTGGCAACAAGCCCAGGAATTCCAGACCATTCTTTGGAGATATCCATGGACTTTCTTCCCATTCCCAGCTCCTGGCACTGTTATTTCAGTCAGCTTGCCTGTTTGAAGGAGGTGCCAGGTGCTTCTGGCCAAGTTAGCCACATGCAAGGCCTGTCGGGGGGAGAGGTTAAGGAGGGGTGGAGCTGGAGCTGCCTCTGAGAGCAAGCTATACCCCGTCTGGAACCTCAATAGACTGACAAAAAAATAAAACGGCTCAAACCAATCTCTATTCCTGCTGTGCTCTTGCCCCGAGTGAGGTGTGGATACTGTAAACATGCATGGCGCTGTTGCCTGTTTCGGTGACGGCCCGAACCCCCCCTCTTGCACCGCCACCGCGGGGCCCACAGAAAGCGATCCCGTTTCCCTGAGTCTCTGTTGGCGTGGCATGATGTATCGTCACGCCTCGGCTCCGGACTGAGAAGCTGCAGCTCCATCACAGTTGGCCAGTCTGTCCGTGGCCTGCTCAGCTCCGACGGTCATGCTATGCACGGCTCCTTCCTCCACGGACCCTCTCTGTTCCCCGGACACACAGCCATTCCTCTCAACTACCTGAACGCCACAAATCCTTCCGCTCTCTCCCCCTGATCCAGCGCTGGCTGCAGTGCGGTCGAGCTGGTTCTACCCCTCGGTCTAGTTCCTCTTGCTGCCCGCAGGTGAATGCCTGTTTCTGGGGTGATAATGCTGCTCGCTCGTGCATCACCACAAGTCCATCTTGAGCCCAGCGAGGCAGGCGGGCATCAAGTTGATTGGTGTGGGGTGGCTACTGGATGTACTTTACCTCCTGATATTCTCTAATCTCCCCATTGGGCCCTGCTGTTATTTGAGACCAGACTGTCTTTTGGCGATTGCAGTTTGCAGAGGTTGCAGCCGTTGTGCTGACTTCGGTAATTTCTGTGGGATTAGAAAAGATTCCTCTGTCATGTAAGTGATGTATTGCATGAGATCCATTCATGAGATCCATTCTTGAGAGCCTCCTAAAAATCTGGCCCACGTTTGGGATTCCTTAAATTGCCTCTGGTCTGCTGTGAGCTTTGACACAACACACAAGTTACTATCACATTACTGTGACTTATTAGAAAAGGGCCTTTAAAAAATGTTCATCTGGCCCTGGGCGGGGCTATTACACACCAGCGCAGGGCGGGGCTATTACACACCAGCGCTGGGCGGGGCTATTACACACCTGCGCTGGGCGGGGCTATTACACACCAGCGCTGGGCGGGGCTATTACACACCAGCGCTGGGCGGGGCTATTACACACCAGCGCTGGGCGGGGCTATTACACACCAGTGCTGGGCGGGGCTATTATGGATGTTGGAGAAAACAACTGTGAGACCTGGAAATGCTTCCCTTTTGACATTGCTCTGAGGAACCTCATTTTATACCAGCTTGCACCTTTATTTTTTGTTGCCCCTCAGGACAAAACACACACACGCTACATAATGTTCCTGGCCGGTGTCTGCACTGGTTGTTCTCCCTCAGCTGCAACCCATGCGGCGTGTCCCAGAGGTCCCAGCTGGCCTGGTGGTGTCCTGTGGTCTAGTCACCGCCGGGGACTCTGGGATGTGTTGTGACAGAGGCTGTAACACCAGGAAGACCAGCCACTCGTCAACCGTCACCTTGCCCAGATGAAAGCCCCCAAAAGGAGCCTCGACCGCCACCCTGCTGCTCCTGGGCTCTGACTGGAAGTGTTTGACAGGAGTGGCAGGTAGTTGACCTCTCGCTCTCCCTCCACTCTTACCATCCCTGTTCTCTTCTCTCTGGAGATCTCTCTCACGATCACCCTCCCTCTTTAGCTCCTCTCTATCTCACTTACTCACTCGCGACAGACACTCGACTCTCCTCGCTCCTGGCCTACTGGGTATTGTCAGAGATCTAATAGACGACTGGTTTGTTGTGTCCATGGTGGTGTAGCAGTGCAATTTTATTGTTTGTTTATCCACTCTGTTTTCTCTGACCTTTCCCTCAGTGGGGTGGAAGGAATGGTTTTTGCTGTCATTTATTATACAAAAACACAAAAATAATAGATTTTAATAACATTTAAGTTATAAAATCCGCTAATATGCCATCCACCATCCAATATCATTTAAGTTTAAATAAAATGAAAAAAATGATAATATATATTATATTATCAACATGTTGATAAATAATATATTTGGCTACGAAAATGAAGCGCTGGGTGCTACAGCTCATGTACAAACATTTTTACTGTGAAAATGACATCAACAAATCCTGGAACAGGGAGTGGAATTGAGAGAACTATTGATTTCATCGATGAACCAACCAAAACCACACCTCAGGTCTATTTCAAATGGAGTAAGAAGCGGAGTTTGACTGTTTTTCATCCCCCAGGTTGGCCTTGAATTTTTAACAATCATAGCACATCTCAGTTTTTACCCCAGACATGGTCCTGTGTATTCAGCTCTTAAATGTCAGCAGACTTCCCTGCAGCTCAGAATTAAACATTAATCCCCTCTGAGTATAGGGCTACTGTTGTTTCTCCTCTGCTTCTTTCCACACGTGGGCATTGGTCAAATGAGGTGTGAGTATCGCTTCTTATTCCCAGAAGATTTGGTAGTGCCTGGTGGCATTGGGGTTTTTAGGTTACAGATGTACATTAAAGGAGATTTTGACTTTTTTCTACAAGTCATCAAGTCATTCCTCACCTTGAACGTAATTCATGAGTCAAGAAAATCTGTAATCCATGATTTTGTTCTCTTTAAATCACCTTTAACAGAAAACACCATGGAGAACAACCATGATGGTAAGCACTCTGAAAAGAGAATGTAGGAAAGCAGAACGCAAGTGGAGGAAAACTAAACTTCAAATTCACTATGACATCTATAAACAAAGCCTTGGTAGCTTCAACAATGAGTTACGCAGAGCCAGACAGCAACATTTATCGGGAATGATTAACAAAAATATCAATAA
>JACXGJ010003143.1:0-56921 GCA_016801105.1 Esox niger | reverse complement strand
CCTGTGTGAGGGAGTTCAGCTCCCCCAAGGTCTGATGTCACCCCTGTGTGAGGGAGTTCAGCTCCCCCAAGGTCTGATGTCACCCCTGTGTGAGGGAGTTCAGTTCCCCCAAGGTCTGATGTCACCCCTGTGTGAGGGAGTTCAGCTCCCCCAAGGTCTGATGTCACCCCTGTGTGAGGGAGTTCAGCTCCCCCAAGGTCTGATGTCACCCCTGTGTGAGGGAGTTCAGCTCCAACAAGGTCTGATGTCACCCCTGTGTGAGGGAGTTCAGCTCCAACAAGGTTTGATGTCACCCCTGTGTGAGGGAGTTCAGCTCCCCCAAGGTCTGATGTCACCCCTGTGTGAGGGAGCTCAGCTGTGGTTCTGACTGGCTGATAGCTGTGGTAATTGAGGGATCAAACAAAAAGGATTGTTATACGGTATATGTTATATTTCCAATATCTGGCTAAGAGTATGCAGTTTAGCAGTTCATAAAAGGAAACCATACATTTAATTAGACATCATAACAAACACATTTGGTATCATACAGTGTCAGGTATACTATGTAATTACACTTTCTATACATTTTCACTCTCAACTGTCTGCTATACATTTGTAAATTCTGCTCCAGTAAATGGTTCTGTGCATTGCTCCAAAGAAATCTAAAAACCCTTCATTTGCTTTTTACTTGTTGCCCATATTCATGTCACCTGGCATGACTTTTATGATAAGCACTTAATTTTTTGAAAATGTATTTTCCACGACTGTTGGCTCACCTAAGATGAATGCAATTGTTTTAAGCCTGTCTGGATGAGACAGTGTGCTATTAAACTGACTAAAACCTAAATGTGAAATGTAAATCTGCATGTTTTATATCAGGCAGCGCTAGCTGCAAAGCCAAAGTGAACTAGATAAAGCAGGAGGGGCCTTAAGGTTGTTGTTTTTATTGGTCTTTACCATGCCTTGGTAAAAGGCGGCATTCTATAAGTTACATTTTCTCTAAATCCTTGACAGTATCAAGCGATTTGGAAAGAATACAAAAGATAAAATTAAAGAGGTATTACATAACCAGTGACTGAGGCTGACCAGAACATCAAGTCACAGACAGGATGTTTGATAGTTTGATCTTCAAATATATATATATATATATTAGCTTGTCTTCCTCACATTTTTATTCTATTTTTCCCCTCTTTAAAGTTGAGGATCTGCCAAACAGTTTTAGCCAGCCACTGGAGAAATTTATAGCATTTTGATTGATACCACATTGTGGAGAAGGCTGTATTTTCACTGAGATTTAGACAAAGCCATGGATCCAGAACTGTTTGTTGAGCTTACATTGTTCAAATGTCTCCTATCTCATATTTGAGAGCAGAGACACAGTAGTTAAACCATCAAATGACTGTCATTAGATGATAAATATCCCTGACATAAAGCATTTTTCAATTAAACTGATTAATAACATAGATTTAGGTCATAATACTCAATCTCCATTGACTGGCTTGCTCATGAACTGTTAGTTCACGATTATCCTATTGACCATATAAAGCTACATTAGCAGCTTTCTTTGTTTCTGCATCAACGGAAACAGGACTTGAACATTGATGCAAAAAACCTTCTTCCTTTAGTGCAGCAGATGTGCGCGTTCATCTGGTTAACTTACTTTACGGCTTATCATGTAAAACCACAGGCAGTCCGCAAGTCTGTTTGGCCAGGGAATAGCATTTGCTACCCAAAAGGCACCCTTTTCCCTGTGTAGTACACTTTTTTTGGCTGGGGCTCTTGGAATAGTTTTAAAACCTGCGCACTAAATATGTTACAATGTTGGGGTCATTTCAATTCAGAAAGTGAACACGAGTTTCTGCGTAGTTCTAAACCTGAATAGAACTGTAATCGGATTGACTCCATCCCTGCTACTTAGGGTATAGCATGCTGTTTGGGAGTGAGCCCATATGACGCCAGGGACATAATACTTCCCATCATGCAGTAATGGGGCATCCGGAAAAATCTCCTCACCAGGCTCCTGCTCCCCACCCTGGCAACAGCTTGGGCACTAAGACCTAGCCCACCACTTATGCTCCCAGCAAGCATTGCAGTGGAAAAACAGTGCTTCTGGGAGTCTAATACAGTTTGGCATCAAACCTCTGGAAAAAAACGGATTCTATACCAAAAGTATATAGGATCTAAAAGTGCAAGAACTTGGGGTCTTGTGTGTCGCCATCAGTGTTTTCAAGAATAATATATTCAGTCTGAGGCACTGAACCAAGCCCAGAAAGAGTTATGACTGATTCTTCTAAGATTGGCTTAGTGTGCTGTCATTGGAGGAAACAGTGCTGGTGGAGGAAACGGTGCTGGTGGAGGAAACGGAGCTGGTGGAGGAAACAGAGCTGGTGGAGGAAACAGAGCTGGTGGAGGAAACAGCTGGTGGAGGAAACAGAGCTGGTGGAGGAAACAGAGCTGGTGGAGGAAACAGCTGGTGGAGGAAACAGAGCTGGTGGAGGAAACAGAGCTGGTGGAGGAAACAGCTGGTGGAGGAAACAGAGCTGGTGGAGGAAACAGAGCTGGTGGAGGAAACAGAGCTGGTGGAGGAAACAGAGCTGGTGGAGGAAACAGCTGGTGGAGGAAACAGAGCTGGTGGAGGAAACAGAGCTGGTGGAGGAAACAGAGCTGGTGGAGGAAACAGTGCTGGTGGAGGAAACATTGCTGGCAGAGGAAACGTAGTTGGTTAATCGGGTGTGACCAGAGCCCTCATGGTTTCCACTCAGCTGTTAATTTGTTTTAACACCAATCACATGTACGGTAGTCCAGTGTGGCCACACCTCCAAATCCCATCATGCCTGTGGTGTGGCCTGGTCTAACGGGCTGCATGTACAGCAACAACACTTTACACATGCTGTATTGCATGTGTTTCGCACTGCACTAAACTGGCGATTATGGGATGGAAAACGTGTGGCAACAGTTTAAATCTTTACTTGTAAACGCCCGCTAGTCTTCGTAAAAAGAACTGAAAGCTCCTCTGCTAATCAGACAGCCTCACTCAATCAGGGGCCCAGCTGCATCCATTTCCTGGAAACATCTGATAATTTAACAGATAGCTACGGGTCTAAAGCTCTCAGATTTCAATGGTTTTGGAGTTTCTCAATTGCCATTTGCCCAGGTAATAGCTGTCCAGGTACAGTTTGTTGTGTGTTCTTTAGACTTAAGTTGGGTGTTAAATTCACTGAAATCTAGGCAACGGCCAGTTAAGAGCAGACAGAACCAGGTCAAACTTCTGAAAAGTTGTCCCCAACCACCACAAACTACTGATACCTCCAAGCACCTAGAAGTGTCTCAGACCCCTTCTGTAATCACTTTTCTGTCCTCGGTTCCAGTACAGGGAGACATCCGGAAAGCCCGTCTGAGAAAGGCTCCCCCTTGCAGGGACCCTAGAGTGGTCTCTCGTCTTTTGTTGGAAAAAGAGTAATTCATCTGTGTGTGTGTGTGTGTGTGTGTGTGTGTGTGTGTGTGTGTGTGTGTGTGCGTGTGGGGGGGCTAAGCCTCTATGGTGGTCTGACCTTAAGCCCTTTCAGTGGAAACAGCCAAGTATTTTCCCCAAAAGGTGGATTCTTGACCTAGTTAAAAGTTTAATACACTCCCTTTTTGGGTTTCCATTCGTCAATCACAGCTCCACTGCCTAGTTACTGTATAGGGAGTTGATAGCCATAGTAGTGATCAAATAACAGGGATATTTTGTTAGCATGCATCCATTAACTCGAACGGATATTTTCCTCTACAACATAGTAGGTCAAGAAAAATCTAGTTCTGCATAGCGATGTGGCATCTCATTTTCACTTCCTTATTCTGTAAGTGCTTTGGCCAGGCAGTGATGTGTGTTAGTAGGTAGAACTTCTGTTGCTTTCTGCCAGCCCTGCTCCCTAATTTCCAAATAATCATTAACTAGGTCTACTTTTTTTGCCCAACACTGGGATGGCATTTAGAAAGAAGAAAACTTGACTTTGACTGGCGCTATGTGGAGTCAGCTTGTTGGTCAGGATGCATTTCACATGTGCTTGGAAGTTGTGTTGTTTGTGCCTACCTATTGTCTTAATGCCAGTATGAAACTTTTGTTCTTCTCTGTTTACGTTCGCCACACTTTCTACTTTTAATCCCTATCCTAAATTTAATAATGAGCAACCAAGGCTTTCTGAACTCTATAACAGGCTTGTGACGGATAAACGGTTACTGGAAGCTTTTAACATAGTGCAAAGTACTGACATCTGCTGGTCAGAAATAAATATTGCCTGTTTAATATTTATGTGGAGGGCTTTTCCTATCATATCAGTAGAGATTTAATGTTGAAATTGACAAGTGTGTGTTTTGTATAATGATTTTTGTTCAAATTAAAAGTTTGCATCCAATAACATTCTTACCTCCCAAGCTGGTAAATAAGGTTTTGAGTAGAAGTCTGTGTCTGAATGCAACTTGGAATCAAAGGGAGAACTGCAGGGACCTGATTTCTGGATCAACAAAGAAAACATTGCGCATCACTGATCACGTGGTTATATTCCTTCAAAGTTGTTTGACTTTTTTCCCCCTGGGTCAAAAAAGCCACTTTCAACACCTCCCACATGGTTGTGTCATTTGAGGCTTTGAACGTCACCAGTCTTCATTGTTTAAAATAAGCATTGCTAAAATTATGTGAAATGCTTTGAAAGCTGAACACAGTGACGGATTGGTTGTGCAGTACGTCTTTTTGCACAGCCTTGTCTTTTTCTTGGGTAAATTCGTTGTGCCTTTATGGTAGGTGTATATTTACAATCCATTTATCCTATTTAACAATATTCAGTGTACACCTCTATGGGTATCTTTCAAAACCACTTTTTGTCAAAGTGACCCTTTTGTAAGTATTTTTTCTTTGGGAACATTTTGGATCAGATAATCAGAGCGAGTTAATACCGATGGCACTAAACCCAACTGACTTCAAATGACTGAACCACAGATTAGACTGGTAATTGGATAAAAAACATCAGTTCTGATCTGGAACTCTGGTAAATACATCTGTTTCTAGCCTAGCGACAGAAAACAATCAACATTCTTCCATCAACACTAAGTGGAATGTGACGTGTAACACCCATTACGTCGTCGTAACCACAAACGTTATCTTTGATCTTCCAGTGGTACATACTGCTTGGTCAAGTCTCTCAGTAGTGAGGCTAGCCTAGTCAAATCTGGCCGGTGAAATCCTAGACTGAATTCTGAGTAAGCTTGTTTAAATAAAACCCTGGGTGGGAAGAGGACCAGAGGACTTTCCATGACTCCCAGGGATGGGATGAGTGAGTCCTGCCAGAAGCATGCATCATCTTTCTAATGGCTGGCGAGCCGAGCTAAGGTTGTTTGGTTGTTTGTCAGTAACAAATGAGAGCTCCCCCATGGGCTATTCTGAGAGATGAGGTACATATGACATCATCATGACTTGGCCCTTGGACAAGTTGAGGTTTTTCTGGTAAGAAGTTTGTGTGTGTGTGTGTGTGTGTGTGTGTGTGTGTGTGTGTGGTGTGGGGTGTGTTTGCTTATATTTCTTATATAGACAACAGTGAGTTGTGTGTGAGGGGGCTTCAGTGTAACTTCCTTCATGCTGTATTTTTTTTAATGTTAAATCATCACTGTGAGTCTTTCCCAACATGCATACTAGCATGCTTCACACTCTATTTCTGAGTACTTTCTCAGAAAGCATTCTCTTGAGTGTGTTCTTCTGAGGATGTGTTGTCTTACATTGTAGACAACACTAGCACTCCTCCCACTGTGTTGCCAATCAACTGAATATGGCTACTTTCAGTCATGACAATTTGCAGTAGAGATCAATGGCTGGTAGTCAGTTGTACATTGAAAATGCTTTTTGGGCCAACGTTGTTGGTGTGTTCTAAGGATCACAGGTTTGCAATGTCACATTGGTGCCGTGACCCAGTTTCAATTCCTCTTTCTACCTTCCTCACTCACACCCCCACCAATTTACCCACTCAGTCCAGAAGAACCTGAGTCGTCTGAAGTCCAGCTGGTTATGTTGCTGACCACTTTTTATCAGTCATGAGTGGTCTTCCCTAATTTCTTTTTACAAATTTTTAGAGCAACAAAACATAGCTAGCCTTTGTTCTATACCAAAGTTCGTGTGCTATGTACAACAAAAAACAATAATTGTATCATGTTTCAGAGACTACAAAGTCTAATATATCTGTAATTTTGCAGCTCAAACCAATGGACACTTTCAGAAAAACTACAACTGTAAAAAAGACACTGGCAGCTCTGAATTTATTTGGTACATACCTCAGAGCCACATTTGACTCTCCCAAATGTGCTATTAGTTGCTGTGATGAGGCAAAACAATAATAGTAATTGGATATCATTAAGTTGGAAGAGAAAATGCTTTATTTGTTTTAAAAGAAGGGTATATTTACCCTCCTTGTTTTTATTGAAGTGAACAGCACACATAATGGAATGAATAGGGACCACATGCTTGTCTCAGTGTATATCTAGTAATATCCATACGTGGATTTTTGCCATAATTGAAGAAAAAACTGTTACTGTGGAAAGAGCATTATAACCATGAACTTAACCTGATATCATTGGTCAGCTGGCATCCCCCTTGGGATTGTTTTGCGCCAGAGGAAAGTGAGGCAATGTGGCACACTTCATCACCACAGTAGCACAAGCCTCCGGACAGCTAAGTGCCTGTGGGTGGACTGGACCGTTTTACAAACATCTCTGTTGGACTTTCCTTCCCTGACCCGCCCCTGCGGATGACATCACCGAGGTGGAATGGGTTGTCACTAGAGGCCCCGCAGGGTAATGGACCTACTTCTGTAGTCAGGGCTCATGAGGAGAGTTGATCTCAATTCTAATGAATGGCATAGATCCCCGCCAGCCAGGACTGCTCTGTCGGGCCAAAAAGCACTCTACCCTCGACCCAGTGCACTACCACCCTATTACACAGACAGGGCGCTATGTTCCAAGTAGTGGGCCAGTTGGAATACAGACTCAGATTTTGTCTTAAAGAAAAAGAGGTGTTTGAGAATATGAGAGTTTCCCGGGGAGTGAGGCAGTTTGTTAATGACTTCTATTGTCCTTAGTCAGCAAAATGAGCTCTAGGTTCATACATTCGCACTTGAGCCATGTACATACACACAGCTGTGCCTGGATCCAATCTGCTAAGCTTTATTGAGCACTGCACTGCATATCTGCCCACCATATTTCACTTCCAGATTCCCGTAAAACTGGAGTGTGAAGACGAAGCGTCCCTTGTTCTGAGGTGCGTCCAGCTTACCGCGAGTCCCGAGACAGTTCATTATGAGTTACAGAATGGAATGAATTGAGCGAGAAAATGACTTGGCGGTGTGATAGCCGAGCCTGCCGCACAGTGTTGTCTTATTGGATCTACGTGACCTCGAGTAAATGAAATGACTTCCTGTGCTTCGGGTTGTCAAATGCTTCCAAACAGAGCACAGTTCTGTGGTAAATCGTCACTGTTACTTACCCTTAGCACAGCGCCCGATCTGTTGCTGTTCGTACGACAACTTCTGGTCATGATGTTTAGGCACAAACCCGATTGGTACCGACTCCCATCATGCCACTGCGATATGAGGACACACGGCCACCTCAACCTAGATTTCCCTCATTATTTGTGTGATCTTCGGGTCTCCGTCGTTGATCCGGACCCATCTGCCTTGGATTAACAGTGGCAGTCAAAGAGGCTCTATTCTCACACAATGTGACATACACGGACAATGTGAAAGCATGTATAAAAAGGTTACTGTTGTTACCTTCCGCCCTGGAAAGTACTTGTTGAATTAGATTTTGAGCAAGGCTGGCTTGAGCTTGTTTGCCATCTAGTGGGGAAGTGTGTGGCTGTGACTGACATGTGAAGTCTCATCAGAGGCTCGTTCTCATAATTTATTTTACTATCATTAATGCTGATATAAACATGATTTATTTTAGTTTCCAAAGGAATTCATTGGAGGAATTTATAGATGATAAAATCATGGCCAGTCCACCAGTCCTCACCACTTCATTTGTCAAACACATTGTTGTTTCGAACAATGAAATGTAATCCATTGAAGAATACTCTGAACTCTCTCACCCCAGCAGTCACAGAGCCAGAATATTTCTCTCCCGGTGCTGAGGGGGAGCTTGACCCATATGTGGGGGGGCTAAGATTGGGGACGTGGCTACAGCCCCCCTAGGCCCTGTGCAGCGCCGTGCCTGCATCCCAGCAGTATAACTCCTAACCTAGCTTTTCTTCTTTTTCTTTATTGAAAGCAATTACTCCCCTATTTGTACTGTGAACATTCCAAGACTGTGGAATAGAGAATATGTGAAAAAAAAATCTGATGTTTCATAATTGTCTGGTTG
Organism: Esox niger; assembly: GCA_016801105.1. Lineage (NCBI taxonomy): Eukaryota > Metazoa > Chordata > Actinopteri > Esociformes > Esocidae > Esox > Esox niger. Next base: position 48,563 of record JACXGJ010003143.1, on the reverse strand, counting down.
TGAATATCTTCATGTTCCTAGAAAGTATACATACATGTATTTTTGTTCGGTCATTCTGCTAGATAAGTACGCAAACAAACAAAAAAACGTATTTAAAGCAATAGCCTGGGAGCCATTTTGGCAACTGTCTGGCTCAACAGAACTACACCGTTCTTTCCACCATGTCCACTCAGGGAGTAGAAACAGAACCCTTTCGTTTACTGGTCCAACCTATTTGACTAACAGGCTACCCCTGCTGTCCCCAAACATACTGTAAATTACTTATGAAAAATGTCCTCATTGTACACACAGAACGTGTCTAGCCTCTACCGCCTTCTATTGGCCTGGCCTATAGCCTATCAAATTAATTGCAGATAGAAAGTTTGATGGAGAGAAACAGAGATGAAGCCTGTAGTGCAAATATAACATCAAAGCAGGCTACTAATTGGCTATGATTGCACTGTTGCTTTTCTTTCCCCTCCACTGTCCATGTTGATAAATTAAATATGCTCCAATTATTTACCATTAACTTTTAGGTGTTAAGGAAGGAAAAATGTGATGTGCTTTTATTATGTGTCTGAGATACACAGGTGGACGTGATTGGTGGATTTGATTGGTGGTTCCTATCTTCAAGGCATGTGTTGGCTTGCAGATGTGCATTGGCACAGAAAGATTCGCTGCATCGCGGGAAGAACTGCTGCATTGATTTAATGCCAAAAGAAGTACCCGCTTTGGAGAATCAAATGGACCTGTGGATCAGTGTGTGCCCTCATCTCTGGGCTCATTCAGAATAAAAGCAGCCATGATGTAGGGAATTAATGTGAGGGAGGTTAATGACTCATTTCCACTTTGCCCCAGAGGAGGAAGTTTTCTGAATGTTGGCTCTGTCATCTGTCTCCTCGGCTAATGTGAACAAGTATAGACGTAGCTTTCCCAATGTCAAGTCCCGGTGTAATGCATTTTGCTCTGGTTTTGATTCCAGAAACTGCTCGAAAATATCTATTACATCCTGCAGCCTGCGGTTTGAACCTAACTTGCTATGATGTTATGGGTGTCCTTGGTGAACGAATTAGTGTGGCTTGAGTGAAAGTGTTTGATGTCTTATTGGATCCAATGATCGACCTTGTCCTTTACCGACAAATTAGTGGAACCGGATCTGGTTGGATAATTGGAGCCAGGTTGTTGCAAGAATCATCCAGCAATTACTCATCTGCTTTGTCTAAGAAAGCATTATTTTCTTTTATGAAATATGCTGAAGCACAGAGTCATTTCTACATTCCAGGCTTTTGTTGTTGTTTGATGGGAATGACTGATGTACACTGATGTCTGTTTTACATGTGGGAGGTAGGTGGATCGTTTTAGGTTCTACACAAGAACCAGGCCTATTTTAACCACTAACGACCTACCAGAGCTCCTTGTTGAATTATGGTCCTGTTTAAAGTGTTTAAGATGCACAATTTTCCAGCTGGGCAAGTATGTTTATTTAAATTGTCTTTTTTTGTCCTTGCTGTGAGCAGAGGTCTGTCTCTAACAATCAAATGTACTGATGTAAGTAAACAACCATTCCCCTTGTGATCTTACTGACCATAGATATGTGCAGTCCCGTACATGTTCTGAGAGACACATACAAAGCTCATGTAATTATAATGAAATTTTGGACTATGCGTCCCATAGTCCAAAATGTCATCCAATTCTTGATATGGATGAAACGTTCTGCTTTAAAAAGAGACATTCGTGCCATATGGGACGCGTGTTATGAAATATTGCTGCATTCTCCAGTCAGTACAGTCCGGTCCAAAGTCCACAACTCAGCTCTGTACCTTACAGCTGTGTTGAATATCCATCTGACTGCCTTGCTTCCTGGTTTGGCTTCTCAGGTTGCCCTGGGTGATCTCTGAACACACCGTTCCTGACGTCCATCTCTGGTAAAATGATGTTCTATTAGTGGAAGATGACTCGCAGACCCGTGGCCATTGTTATTATAGTCCGAAGCACCTCCCGACGTGATGTAGATCGGAGACAGACGGAGGGGCAGGACATGGACGCCGGACTGTCCCAAAGCACGGGGGGGGGGGCGACGGTGCAGAAATTACCGACGGTGATCCAAATGGAACCCAATTCCCCATGCACTACATTTAATCTATTGCTACATTTCCTATACATTACTTTTCACCCTGTGTGACACTTCATAGGGACTAATGCAGAGCTGTGTAGCTCTGTCAGGGCTGTGTTTTGCTCAGCAGAACCAGTCATGTGAGAAGTCCAGACCCAGGCCTGCATGTCCTCATGCACTGGTAAGCAAAACAGGACATACCTCCACTGGCAGAAAGAACAATTTGGCTCTTGGACATTTATGCAAGTACAGAACCTTGACACTCTGTATAGACAAACGCTGGCTAGTGGCCAGTTGCACTTTTGCTCTGTTTTGAACTGGCCACGTTCCGTAGTCGCTAGGCAGATATTCATACAATCGCCGTCAGAATTCCAAACCTCTGATTTACCGTATCGCGAAAAATACCAAGTGACTAAAAGCCGCGGAGACTGAAAGAGGACTCAACTGGGGTGAAATGCGTTTTGCATGCTTTGACCTGTCTTTCCGCACAGGCAATAAACACGAGAGTATCTACAAAGGTCCAGTGTCTTACGATATTCAGGGTTATAGAGTTCCTCCCTCAAGTCTCAGTCACTTTCATTGTAGCTAGCGCAATATTTTCTAGAGATTTGCTGCCACAGATAAGACGTCTATTTGTGTCAGTGCACAGATTTATGAAAGACCCTTAAAAGTTTTGCTTGTGCTCCTGCTTGCTCTCTCTGTTCATCCACAATGGCCTATTCCCTTTTAAAATAACTACTTAGTGTATTAAGGAGAGAACAGGGTGCCAATTGGGACATGGCCACTTTTTAAACAGGCTACATGAGCCTTGTGAGCTGCAACAAAACCCAGCGAGTCCCGTTCTTCAAACACAAATGAAGTATGCTGGACATTAAAGTGATTCATTAAAGTAGTGCCGGGTGAGTAAATCTCCTGTTGGTTTATGTCTAGTTTACCTCAGAAAGGTCTGCATGAGAGGCCAAGGGGGGTTTGAACAGTCTGAATGCTGTGTGTGGTCTGTCGTGTTAAAAAACTGTTACACATGAACAGAAAAGGAGAGTTGTTTACCCTGCAGAATAGGTGTACTGGATGATATGTCCCCTTCAAACCTAACAATATTTACAAAATAAAATAATGAGATCTATTTCAGGTGGGATGTTTTCTTCTTCACCACACTCCGAGTGGCAGATGCCCCAGCATCCTGCTGACAGCTCAGAAGACACCACATTAGTAGCGGATATATAAAACACCACAGAGATTTACAACACCACATGAGAGACATACAACATCGCAAATAGACATAGACCATACCCAGAGAGACGTCCAGCACAGTGGTAAGTCTGTTCGGTGTCTCCGCTATCCTAACCAATACAAGAGACAAAACAATACAAAGCCAGTGAGTAGGCCCACATCCAGAAGGGCCATGCCAATCCGGTTAAAGCCCCACCCCTTCCAAGAGACCGGCAGCAATACATGAACGACACGCGTGGTGGACAATAAGCTCCAGTAGCATCCTGAATATATATATCGTGTCTGGTGATTTCCTCCCAGTGATAATGTGTGTTACCAAGCCAATGCCTTGCTGTCGACTGACGCCAAGGTGGAGGCGGACATAACGCATGTCAGTGTCTCCGTCCGTCTCCGTGACAACCCGCCACAAGCCAAATCTTAAAACACAATCATCTGGAAAAAGTGAGATTAACTTATACAATTAAAAGAAAATCAACAATTTACACGCCAGTGTTCATTTCCATTGTTTAACTGACAGACAGTATGTTTTTTTGTAAGACTGCAGGCTGATTTGTTGCAGACCATTTTTAGGGATGAAAGCAAATCAAGATGTGGACCTTTGGTCAAAGACAGAGACCACAGGCAAGTGAAGGCTTTTCGTCAGAAGTTTCGTCATAACCTCTCTGGGCCACAATCTCACAGTGCTGATATATAATGCAATATAGGTATCCTCAGACACATGAGGCCTTGGTGTGTTTTACCTTGCTAATTGCTGTCCTCGGCACTGGCAACCACACAATGTTGCAGTCGTGTCATGACATGTAGTCGCCTTCTTACACCTCTCAGCGCGGTGGGACCAGGAGACCGCGTTGAGATGTTTCAAGGAACAAGATTAATGGTAATTGTTGGCAGCTGCGAGGACAGCGGACAGGAGAAGGTGCAGCCCACACACACCACTGAAAACCCATTTCAACTCCGGTAACCCGGTTCAGAGCCCCTCCGCCTCCTTACCGACATTACATTTGGGTCAACCGGTACCTGAAACAGAGCGTATCCTCGGTCATGGGGAGGATGACGAGGCCTGCAGCGTTACAGTAAGACCCGTATTCTGAGGAAAGGACAGTGAGGCAGCTAGAACCTGTGTGCGTCCCAAATGGCGTCCTATTACATAGAGCACTGCCTTTGCCCAAGGCCCATTTGGATCAATAACAAATGTAGTGCCCTATGTAGGGAAAATGTGGTATGATTTGGGATGCAGAACACCAGGTAAAAAGAGGCCCCATTTCTAAATGTAAATTCTTTAGGAATAAAAGTAAGTCTTGTTTTTGCTTTTGATTTCAAAACTGTGGCTCTTTTTGTCTGTGGTACTGAAATGCCATCTAGCCACTGACAGTGGCCCTAACGACATGAATCAGACCGGACAGATGTTCCTCCTCCGTCTGCAGGGCTCGAGGCTGCTGCGTGCCAATGCAAAACAGCCTGTTGATCCCAAATACCTTCTTCCCAGTGTCTCTCTTTGTAAAACCCTTGTGGTTCTAACATTATAGTGTCACTTTTACACAGAGCCAATAATAGATGGGACACAGAGAGGTTGGAAGAGAAAGAGCTGCAAAAGAAATGATAGAAGATACATAGCAAAGAAAAAACATTACTGTCAGTCAACACATCTCTGGACTGCAACACGTTGCCCACATTAAAACATGAGCATTGACAGTGACAACAACTAACAAACAGACATGGGCCTTTGTTTAGTAACATGACAGACAGCCTAACAATTACCAAGAGAACCTGCCCTTCCATTACAAAGAGCTCCCACTTAAACAACAAACAGGTTTAGCAGTGACGACAACAAAAACAAAGCAACCGTATAAGCCTGCTAGGTTCATTTGTGGACTAGCGTGACAGATGCAGCCCCCTTTACGGCCCTGTTCATAGTGGGCCAAAAACAATCACACAGCTGTTGACCATAAAAAAAGATAAAGAATCATTGCCAAGCATTTCATTTTTATGTCATTCTTTCTCAGCGTGTTTGAAACATCAATGCTTGTCAATTTGTGTCAGTGTTTCCAAGGAGCATTTACTTTTTAGGGGAAGGTATTGATTCAATTACGAAATGCAGATAACGTAAAATATGTAGTAAATATGCTCATTAAAAGATCACAGGAATGTTTTGGGTCACCAGCATGAGACTGAAGCTGAAGAGGCAGAGCTGGCTGTGTTTACATACCGACTGCAGTCACTTGGGTTCTCTGACTGCCCTCCACAACATCTGCGGGAAAGGTGAACGCTACATCACTGTATGTTTTTTTTTCCAGTCCCGGCAAGCTCCAGAAACATGGTCTTTGTAAAACACTGCTCAAGTCTCTCAGGCTAACAAAACAACAAGGACAAAACATGATTAGACACAACAATTAATGTGTAATATGACCTGAACAGGACTTTGAAGGAGTATAACAAGAACAAGAGGGTTTTTGAGCACAAATATAATAACTTTCAGTTGGATTTGGTACTCCAAAGAGTAAATAGAAATGGGAGTGAATAAAAACAGCTTTCACTGATTTCATCAAGGTAAAGTGAAACTGGTGATCGCACCTTGACCTGTACTTCCCGCCAAGTGTCAGAGGCAACAGACGAGATGGCTTTGATCTACCCCAGGACCAGAGGCATGATGGGAAACCGGCCAGAGGTTCCGTTCTGACTTGCCACAGACACTGTGTGCGTACCAGGCTGTTGATAGCACTCTGGTGTCCGGGAAGACAAATTCAAACAAGTCACCATGGACAACAATCACCGTCATTTATCAGAGTAGAAAAAAACTAAAGAATAAGAGAACGCTGGGGAAGAAGTCACCCAGATGACTTTACACACTTCGGAAAATTAATTGGATCGGTGAAAAGGCAAAACGGCTGTTCATTGACGCCGTTAGCTTGTAACAGTATGAAGGACAGCGCCTATGACTGTCTGGGGTCCCCTCCACATACAGAAGTGGTGGCTGGTGAGTGACAGGCTCACAGTTAGATTAATGGGCTTAGATACATGCTGTTGCTGTCATGGCATCTTAGCTCAGTTTAGTAAATGTGTACATCTGTTGTCATTTTTTTTGTTCTTGATCTTTGCTTTCATTTTTTAATAACAGTTTTTTGCAGGTGTTTTTGTGCCACAGATTTGCTGCAAAATGACAGGCTTAAACACATCTACGTTTTGACTCAGGAATAGATTATGGAAAAAAACTCCCTTACTGGGCAGATGTTTAAAAGGCCTAGGGTAACTTGCTGCACCATGTTACTTATTCTAACAATACAATTTAGAGATGTGATGAAGGACAGTGTGTCTGGGTCTGAAACACTCTGAACCTTTAATGAAAATAGATCCCACAAACGCACATTTGCAAAAACATTCCCAATAAAACATTGCTTGTGAGTGAAAGGTCTGGGTAAACCGTTTTCTTTAGTACTTTTCAACATTAGATCAGAAATGGTAATGGGGCCATTTAAGCTGGACTAGCATTTAAAGTTGATCAAAGCACCCCTACCATGATGATCCAGACAGAATAGATTCTGACTCACAGCTTTCTGCAACAATGTGAAGGATAACCAGATTTCAAAACAATGATAAATAATAAGCTGTGGTTCTTTTCATCTGCTCTTACAATTCATTGTATTTATTGTCAATTCTTCCTAATGATTAAAACATTTCCAGACCAACAATAAAACCATCAAGCCCCAAGGCTGCCTGTGAACAAAGTTTTCCAGAATCTAACAGCAGCCTTTGTCAAGACAGCTATAGGTTCTGTCATTCTGAAAAGCTTTATCAAATAAGTCAAACCAACTCAATTTGGTTTGGGGCAGCAATTTGTCAGAATGACAAAACACTTAAGATACTTACAGTCCCCTCCAAAAGTATTGGAAAGGCAAGGCAAATTTGTTGTTTTTTGTTGGTCACTGAAGACATTTGGGTTTAAGATCAAAAGATGAGTATGAGACAAGTGTTCAGAATTCTAGCTTTAATTTCCTGGTATTCACATCTAGATGGGTTAAACAACTTAGGACATATCACCGATTGTATTAGACCACAGCATTTTTAGGTGAGCCAAAGTAAAGGAACAAATAATCTTAAAGTAAATAACATTTAATATTTGGTGGCATAACCCTTGCTCGCAATAACTGCCTCAAGCCTGCAACCATTGATATCACCAAACTGTTGCATTCTTCATTTGTGATGCTATTCCGGGCTTTTACCGTAGCTTCTTTCAGTTTTTGTTTGTTTTGGGGCGTTTCTCCCTTCTGTCTCCTCTTAAGGAGGTGAAATGCATGCTCTATTGGGTTAAGGTCAGGTGATTGACTTGGCCACTCTAAAACCTTCCACTTTTTTCTCCTGATGAAGTCCTTTGTTTTGTTGGCAGTGTGCTTTGGGTCATTGTCCTGCTGCATGATAAACTTAGTCCCAATTAGTTTCAATGCATTTCTCTGTAAATTGGCTGACAAAATGTTTCTGTACATTTCTGAATTCATTCTGCTGCTACAATCATCAGTTACATCATCAATAACTATTAATGAGTCTATTCCAGAAGCAGCCATGCACGCCCAAGCCATGACATTACCTCCACCATGCTTCACAGATGAGCTTGTATGCTTCAGATCATAAGCAGTTCCTTTCTTTCTCCACACTTTGGCCTTTCCATCACTTTGGTAGAGATTCATCTTGGTCTCATCGGTCCATAAGACTGTGTTCCAGAACTTTTGCGGCTCATCTCTGTACTTTGCAAATTTCAATCTGGCCTTCCGATTCTTACTGCTGATGAGTGGTTTGCATGTTGTGGTGTGGCCTCTATATTTCCGCTCTCTGAGTCTTCTTCGAACAGTGGATTATGATACATTCACCCCTGCACTCTGGTGGTTATTGGTGATATCACTTACTGATGTTTTGGGGGTTTCTTTCACAGCTCTCACAATATTTCTGTCATCAACTATTGTTGTTTTCCTTGGCCGACCTGTTCGACGTCTGTTGTTCAGTACACCAGTAGTTTATTTACTTTTCAGAACATTCCAAATTGTTGTGCTTGCTATGCCCAATGTTTGTCCAATGGCTCTGGTCGATTATCCTTCCTCAGCTTAACAATGGCTTGCTTTTCTCCCATAGACAGCTCTCTGGTCTTCATGTAGTTTTATCCTCTTTAACAAGAAATGCAGTCTTTATAGATTTAAACCAAGGATGGAAACGTAGACTAGTCACGCAGAGCTATTTAATGTTTGAACAATCAACCTAAAAGGCAACACCTAGGTAACAAGAAACTGTAGGTCACATGTTCCAATAGTTTTGCTCACTTGAAAAATGTGTGGTTTCAACAAAGTGTGGTATGTCCTGAGTTTTTTAACACATCTAGATGTGAATACCAGGAAATGAACACTGAAATTCTGAACTCATACTCATCTTTTGCTCATCAACTCAAATGTCTTCAGTGAACAACAAAAAAAAGGAATTTGCCTTGCCTTACCGTTCCGTACTTTTGGAGGGGACTGTATTTTCACAGAAGCCACAATGTTCCAATTGCCAAGAGAGGGATTCTCAGACAACTGAAACTGTTTGGACCCAAGCCCAGAAAACTGACCAAAGACAACTACTGTCGTATCATGTTTCCCTTCAGATCCTAACTCAAAGCTTTCATTAAAAGAAATGGAGAAGTATCTCACCTGGACATGCAGTTTCATATCCAACATGTAATTCATCGCTATGCTATTGTGTCCACACTGAATCTTCATACAACAACCCCTTGTTTCAGTTGTAGGTTTTCAAAATGGCCACAACATCACTGACACTGAAGGCACTGAACATTGTGGATCATAGATCACAGATTGTTCATTTACAGAAGACAGGGGCTAGGCTGGGGCTAACAAGATAACAGAGAAATAAGAAAATTGTGGATGTAAATAAGCCATTTTAAATCATCAATAATAAAAATGTGCATAGCATTTACTAAATAGAAAGAATTACAGTTTTGCAAACACATTTATCCGCGAAGCTAATTGTTGGGAATGATTGTTTGAGGTTTTCTGGCCTCCACTGAATACGACACATTGTCCATTTAATCCAAACATTCAGAAGAATGTGCTTCACTGATTCATGGAGGAAGGGTGTTTCTGAGACAAGTCTTCTTCATACCTGTGCTATAGAAACTCCTCCTATGTCTGTCTGATTTTGTGACTCCACCATATTAAAAGGCACATAAAGAAAATACATATTGCTGAAAAGATCCCAAATAAAGGTTAAGTTCAGGTTGCCCATACGTGTAGTTTTCTTCTTGTGTGCACCCTACCTGCTTAGGTTTGGTTGTCTTTGTAAGCTTTTATAATTTCCACATAATTAAATCATTTTGATTGGACACTGAAATTAAGTACTTTTCAATTAACAAATTACTTTTTATTACATTTCAACGTTTACGTTGTTTAGCAAGCGCGTAAATTAAGATCAACAATAGTATCTACAGTAGTATCTACAGTAGTATCTACAGTAGTATCTACAGTAGTATCTACAGTAGTACATAAATGTTCATGCTCTGACAGCTGAGCCACACATGACCCAGATGAATATGTAAATTATGAATGTCAGATCGGATTACCCAAAAAGAATTATGAGATACCATTTGTACAAAATAAGCATTGAAAATGTCTTACCAAGACAAGCTGAGTAAATAATAATTTCCTTCTCATTTAATTTGAAAGTGAAGCCTGTAATTCTTCAGTGCGACAGTGGATGGCAGCAAACTAACAGGCAAAGAAACCTCCCTGACAGCGTATCGATCGCTAGGCCTCCATTGGCAAACAAGAATAAAAAGTGCCTAGTTTAGGCCGAGACCTCGACGATGCTCCTTCAAAATATAAGTCCCAGTATATACACAATGAAAACAATAATACAAATGCTGGAAAATGTGTGTCTTGAGGCTTGTTTAAAAGCCCATACAGTCCGAACAGACCAAATGTCCAATCAAGAAGAACAGCTATGACACTGTCAGAAAGGGAGTTACTAATGTGTGCTCCATTGGAGTAAAATGCATGTTCTCCTATTGTTTGGCTCATGGGCCTAGGTTTACAAAGCAGTTTGGCATGGCTTGACCTTAGCGTTCATGGAGGTGCATACAGGGTGAGTAGATCAGACAGACAGGCAGGCAGGTCCGATGCGATTCCAGGCTTTGTAGATCAAGAGCAGAGTTTAAAGTCAATTCTTTGAAGCACAGGAAGCCATAGGGGTCAGCAAGTATGGGGTGACGTTGTCCAGCCTTTCTGTGTGTGTCAGGATGCATTTCCTACAAGCTGAAGTTTTAGTTTGCATGCCTTAAGGCATCAGATGTGGTGAGAGGGTCTTGAGGGAGAGATGTTCTTCAAGTCAAAGTATGGATGTCCGCCTGACTCAAAGAGTGTCTCTGGTGTGTGTTTGTATGTGAAGTTACGTACCCGGCGTCACTCTCTCTGGTCCATCACTGTGTTGGGAGGGACATGGGACAATGATGTGTGACCCCTGTTAACTGTCAGTTGCTGTTAGCTTACAACTTTGCTCGCATTGAAATGTGAACAAACCATTCTCTGTCATGATTTAAACCAGTGGCCCACAACCTTTTTCAGTTACTGCACCCCCAAAAAGATTTTGCACAGCTTGGAGTACCCCTGAAGAACCCCCTCATGTTAATTTCACCAGTAAGCCTATTGTGTCATGAGGGATTTTTAAGTACCCCCTGTAGGGAGGCCAAGTACCTCCAGGGGTCCTAGTCCCCCTGGTTGGGATCCACTGGTTTAAACCATGACAAAGAATGGTTTGTTCCATTTTAAAAAAATTATTTTAATATTTACCATTTAGAAACATATTCACAAGTCATTATCCACAAATTATTTTTGAGGAGGTTGAAGAACTTCTACAGCTGCACAATCGAGAGCATTTTGACAAACTGTGCCACGGTGTGGTGTGGTGGATGCTCCATGGCCGACCGGAAGGCCCTACAACGGGTGGTGAAAACCACCCAGCCAATCACTGATGTCAAGCATCCAGACAACGTGGACCTTCAGCACAAGCGGTGTCTGCCAAGGGCTCAAAGCATCATCAGAGACCCTTCACACCCATGCCACTGTTTGCCTTCGTACCATCAGGCAGGCAGTACAGGTCTCTTTGGTCCCTCAGGAACAGCTTCTTCCCATCTACTGTATCCCTGCTGAACTCTGTGACCCATCCCATCACTAATCATACCCATCCGCCAACCACTTAGTACTGCCTCAGGGACCATGTTGCACTACTATCTTGTGCTACTTGTCTACCTCAGGAACCTCAATACTGCTATCCCTACATTTCAGTTGCACATGCCACCTTGCGTCAGGACAATTTTTTCATGAATAGCTCAGGATCTCAAATTGACCCAATAAATTATAAAAATAGCCCCTGATCTATTCATCTATAATTCTGATCGCGCATTATGACAATGTAGACGTGTAGGCCGCTAACATGTATATCGAAATGTCCCCGCTTGCTGGATTGTTGTACAGACTACCTAACACCTTCAACTTGCTCGATGAAACAGTCAGAACTGCAATTCATACTTGCATTTTCCTCATCGCAAAATTAATTCCTGCTTCCACATACATATACTTAATACTTGAAAAATGTTCTGCCTTCCCTGATTTGCCTTCATTGCTCATTAAGAATTGCCATTTTGTACTGTATTTGCGCATCTAGATATTCCACTTGTAACAAACCCTACCCTAATGCTTGAAAAGTTCCTGTCATCGTCAATTTGCGTCGTCAAGTTACTGTTCAATGACAATAAAATAAAATCTTATCTAAAAAAAATTATAACGTTACATTATCATTTTGAGAAAAGTTGGATTTTTTTTTACTCACCCAAGTTAAACTTCAGTTGCATTTCTCAGGTCTCATTCCCATTTCAGAGTTTTTTTTTATTCCGTTATTAATACAGGTCAATTATATTTTGTCCAAACCAAAGATCGTCTAAATATTTTTTTAAATACAGACAGGACAACTAAACATTCAATACTACCGCATATAACTACTTTTATATTTGAATGTAAGTAATAACAGAAAATATGTTGGCCGAATTATAGATTTAAAAACAAAACTCTACTGCACTGACAAGTTGAAAAATCTGCGACCCGGAAGTATTTCGTGGACTTATGTCTGTTGCTTCACGGTTAAAATGACAACATTGCGGGCTTTCACGTGTGATGATTTATTCAAATTCAACAACATGTAAGTTATTATTTTTTGTTCCATATTTCCATCTGTTTTGGTGGACAATATCGATTGGATTCCGATTGTTGGTTTTATCAAGTATATCTACAGGTTACAATAGCTAAGTACCTGGATGCTAGCCATAAGTTCCTGTCTTTGGCCAATGCCATGCATAGTGAGATGCGTACAGGTAGACAGCTTAATATATTAAATTCAGTTGACATAAGAAACGTCATGTTGCGTGTGAGTAGCTGTCGAGTTAACTGAGCTTCTTTCAGTGTGTTAAGCGACGTTAGCTGGCTTGACAGAGACTAGCTAGTTAACGTCGTTACTTCTGTGGATCAAAATTATTTTATGAAGAGCTCTTTACACCAGCAGTTCTCACCAGTCGTTAATACAGATACCCATCCAGTCGGCACTCACCGGGCATTGTATCGAATGCACGAATCCTCTAAATGCATTTCTCTCTCAACAGCAACCTGGATCCATTGACAGAGACCGTATCCTTTCACATACAGCTGCTCAGTATTTTTTCTCCCTAGCATTGTAATATAAATGGCACACTGCCATCAGTCTGCTTTTATTTATAGCCTATGTCTGATTCAGGAGAACACAAGCTGTCCTTAACTTTCTGTTCAAGTATGGAATACCATTTTACCTACAGTACCTGGCCCACTGGCCTGAATATTTCATAGTTGCAGAGGCCCCTGGTGGAGAATTGATGGGTTACAGTGAGTAGGCTCTGTCATACTTTTCTATGATTTAATGAAAGAAAATACACTTGGGTACCTTACAGCTATGGCATAAACCACAACTATGGCTCACCTCAGTCAAAGTGACACGCCTGTCCCTCGTTCCCCCCAGTCATGGGAAAGGCAGAGGGATCCGTGGCGCGGGAAGAGTGGCACGGACACGTCACAGCACTCTCGGTGGCCCCGGAATTCAGACGACTGGGGCTGGCAGCCAAGCTCATGGAGATGCTGGAAGAGATCTCAGAAAGGTGGGGCCTGACTTGCTTGGGGTTGTTCGGCACCTGCATCAACAATAGAATGTCTCTGGTGTGGTGTGCTCATTTCATTGCCACCCTTTAGCCATATAGTTGTATGCCCTCCATGGTACCGCTGTAGAAAGAACATCCTGTAATGACATGGTCATTGCGTTTCTTGGTAAACCCGGTGATTTTGAAGTCCTAGGTCTCCCCCCCCAGAGGAGTCTGTAAATGACCCAGGCCTCCCAGTCAACTCTGGCCAGTAGCATGTTTTCCTAGCAGTCAGACCAGGTCGGTACAGTCCCTGCCATTGGTGCTTCCTGCCTGTACACAGGGATGAGCGAAATGCAGGTGTGGTCTTGACTTGCTATAAGGGGGGGGCCATGGGGAGGGCCTTGCATAAGTTCCAGAATGCAACAGTAGTCAGGTGTTTTCACTGCATGTCACACGAGATGTTTGTGGAGAGTTTCGAGTTCCTCTACGTTACGGTAACCAGGCTAGGTAAAGACATCTTAAATTATTTGAAGCTACTCAACACTTACTCATCTGTGGTGCCTCACCGTTGTTTAGGAAGGGCGGCTTCTTCGTGGATCTGTTTGTGCGAGTTTCCAATCAAGTGGCAGTGAACATGTACAAACAGCTGGGCTACAGTGTTTACAGGACTGTGATCGAGTACTACTCTGCAAGCAACGGTGAACCGGATGAAGACGCATACGGTAAGATGAAACCCTTCAAATCCGTGTTGACATTTTAGTAATTCAATAGGTGTTTACACTCATAATTTCTCCAATTTACAGACATGAGAAAAGCCTTGTCAAGAGACACAGAGAAGAAGTCCATCATTCCTCTACCACATCCTGTCAGACCAGAAGATATAGAATAACAGTAGACGGTGGCTCTCTGACACTTCAGACAACACATTTCTACTGACTCAGTCGGCTTTGGAAAAGTACAAATGGTTTTATTTTTAGGGTGTGATACGTGAAAGGTTACAGAATGTTGTTGTACACAAAACGGACCTATCCAATAAAGGTATTCATTGTGAACTAGGATTTTGGATGCCAATGAGTCAGAGAGTCACTGTTTGCTTTTGAGATATGAAATGGGGAAAAAACTGCTATTTCAATAAATGGTATCAGCTTACATAAAAAGCCCAGGGGAATGATATCTGCTGCTTTGATTGAACAGTTCTATGGCTGAAAAATGTTTCAATAAACACATTGGATATTAGCAGGCGTTTTTTGTAAGTCTTGTATTTACAATGTCATGTCGTCAGGAAGCAAAGACATGAAATTCACATTAACAAATACATTTCTTTCCCTTGTGTAAAAAATACATACATTTTACCAACGAGATCCCCGACCTTTCATGGTTGTGACTTGAATGAAAGAAAACAGTAATCCAGGCAAGCTAATCTTTGACCAAATCCTTTTTGCTCTTTTTGGGCTCTTTCTCGTCACTTTCACTGTCACTACTGCTGCTGTCACCACTGCTACTACCACTACTGCTACCACTGCTGCTACTACTACCACTACTACTACTACTGCTGCTGCTGCTGCTGCTGCTTTTATTGGCACCATCTCTGTTGTTGTAGCTGCCCTCTTGTGGGTCTTTTTCAGGCACAGACTGGCTGAGCACAGGCTTTTCTGGTGAGGTCAGGGCTTCTGACATTCCTTTGTGTTTACTGCTCTCCTCGCTCCCATTTACTTCTCCTCCCATTGCTTCATTTCTATCCACAATTATTTTGTCTTGATGCTCCATTTCATCAACCCTACCTCTCTCTAGCTCCTCTCTGTCCACTTTTCCGTTGTCTTCTTTCTCCTGCTCCTCTTCCTCCCCCTCCTTCTCCTCCTCCTCCTCTTCCTCTTCTTCCTCCTCATCTTCCTCCTCTTCTTCTTGTTGTTGCTGTCTCTTCCACATCTTGGCCATGGCGAGCAGTTTGAGGTTAGGCTGGTTGGCAGCATCCTCTGGGAAGATGTAGTCGTAGTACTCCTCCCATCCTGCATCCGACTGTGTGGATGAAAAGGAAGAATCGATTACCCATCACCGAACCGCACCATAAAAACCCTATCCATTACCAATCACCAAACCGCGCCATAAAAACCCTATCCATTACCAAACCATAAAAACCCTATCCATTACCCATCACCGAAACCGCGCCATAAAAACCCTATCCATTACCCATCACCGAAACCGCGCCATAAAAACCCTATCCATTACCCATCACCGAACCATAAAAACCCTATCCATTACCCATCACTGAAACCGCACCATAAAAACCCTATCCATTACCAATCACCAAACCGCGCCATAAAAACCCTATCCATTACCCATCACCGAAACTGCACCATAAAAACCCTATCCATTACCAAACCATAAAAACCCTATCCATTACCCATCACCGAACCGCACCATAAAAACCCTATCCATTACCCATCACCGAACCGCACCATAAAAACCCTATCCATTACCCATCACCGAAC
The DNA here is from genome assembly GCA_016801105.1 of Esox niger. Lineage (NCBI taxonomy): Eukaryota > Metazoa > Chordata > Actinopteri > Esociformes > Esocidae > Esox > Esox niger. The sequence goes on along the minus strand of JACXGJ010003143.1, from coordinate 32,563 downwards.
CGCGCCATAAAAACCCTATCCATTACCCATCACCGAACCGCACCATAAAAACCCTATCCATTACCCATCACCGAACCGCGCCATAAAAACCCTAACGAACATGTTGAATAAACGACACCAAAAAGTGGCAACACTTACCCCATCCTCTGCTGTGAGCTTTCTCCTCTTCTTCACCTTCTCCGGCAGCAGCTTCTTCACTCTGTCCCTGGTTGTTTCCGAGCCAAACTCCTGCTCAAACTCCTTCCAGGACTCCAACAGCATCAGGCGCTCCTCCTTCTCCTCGCAGCTCCGCAGACCCTTGTTGGCCTCCTCAAAGATCGCCCTGCACTTCTGCAGCCGGTCAGGACTGTCAATCGACAGCTCAAACTGGGCGAAACTGATCCAGACCTGCAGGAAATAAACATTTTGTAAACTGGTCGTCAAGTGGTGATCTTGACTGAGTCAGTTCCTCATTGGACTTTAGCTAGGAGGACAGTCAGTTCAGCGTTAAAGCACAGTTCGCACCTTGACATGCTGTGTACGCTGCAGCAGTCTCTGGTAGAGGCCTCTGGTGTTGTCATACTCTTCTTGCTCAATTTCAAAGTCAATATAGGACTTCCACAGCACCTAAGAACATGACGTCCGGGATGATGAACATTTTAATATTGAATAAAAAAAGTAAGCCCCCCCCAAAAAAAACTGTCTTCAGTAAATGATAAAACACTGGAAACAGAACATCAACAAAGGGAGTATTCTGTTTTTTTGGCCTGACCTCCGGCATGTCCAGTCGCGGCTGTCCAATGGCCAGCTCGAATATGGCCCGAGCCCTCTCCGTGTCTCCCAGGATGGTCTCGAGCTCGGAGAACTTGATCCAGGTGGTGCAGTTCTCCGGAGCAAACTCCAAATACTTCTCATAGAGTTTCCTGCATCGGTCAAACTCTCGAAGCTGCAGCTCCAGCTCAATGTAGCCCTTGAACAGCTTGTTCTTTGGACATTTACCAATAGCTGTGCCCTGGGGAGAGGGAGAAAATGTGAGTCTGAAGTATCTTTAAAACATTTCCATCCACACACACACACACACGTTTGTACAGCTAACCTCATGGGGACAATACATTTGAAATTGCATGCTCTCTTGCCCTAATCTTAACCCTAAACCTAACCTTAACCCTAACCTTAACCCTAACCTCAATAAAGTAAAATGTATGCCTCAACTTCACCTTGGTGTAATGCCTAACCTTAACCAACAATGCCTGGACCTTAAAGAAACCCTTATTCTAACTCTAAAATGAATTGTAAGTTTGACCCTGAACCCTAACCTAATGGTAACTGGCAAAAGGTCCCCATGAGTCCTATTTTTTCTGGTTTAACTATACTCATTGGAACATGTGTCCACATGAGTATAGTTAGACCTAAAACACACATACACACTTTCAGCATGAAGTAGGGAACTTACCAAGCCTTGTCTGGCCGCTTTGAGGTTTTTCTGGCGGATTTCAAACTGGGCGTAGAGTAACCACATCTTGGCAAATGTAAACTAAGAGAAATTATAGTAATAGATATAATGATTTGTTAATGAAGTATGTTCTGTTTCTTTTCACATGTAATGCTTATAACGTTCCATTTGAAAAAATAGGTACCATTAATTGGAAACTGCCAAAATACCTTTTTATGTGGGATGAGATCCAGACAGGCCTGGTACACCTGTCTTGTTCTCTCTGGGTCCTGCCAATCAACAAAGCAAGCAGTGAAATCCCCAGGAATAATCGAAACATCACAGTAAGCAGTGTACACATGGATTGCAAAAGTATTCACCCCATTGACCTTCGTCACAAGTTGTGGTATTTTTTATGTGACTGAAATTGATTTGATTTTGTCAACGTTAAAAAACAATCCTACACACACAAAAAAAAAAATGTATTCACCCAATTAGTTATGGGAAAAACAGACATTTTCCACATGTATTCTGTATGCAGCAAGTCAATAAATTAATACTAGATTTCAAAGACAAACACTTTTGGCCCAGAAACAAAGCCTCAAGTTTGCCAAATCCGAAACCTCATATTACTGAGTAACTACCTGCTTATTTTCAAGAATGGACGTGGCTGCTTGAGACTGGAAAAGACTGGGGAACTTTTCATATAGAAACCTAATACAGATGAACACAAGCTAAACCCTAGAAAAAAAATCTGCTTCAGTCTGCTTTACATCAGACCCGCGCAAAGGGGGGGACTAACAAAAACAAGATCAAATCTACAGGAGTTGCTTACCAAAAACAGATTTAATGTTTTAGAGACCCAGTTAGTTTTAAAATCAAAGATCTGATTTGTTGTTTAACCACGACCCTCACCACTTTGACAGACCCTGTAGAATTTTGGAAATTTGTTAACACACAATGTGTTGCGTTAACAAATTGCCCTTGTTAACGCCACACAATGTAAAAACCTCCACCTATGTAACGCACTGAAACCATCCCTCAAACACAAGACGGCGAGCTCACCTTGACCTCCAGTTCTTCATACAGAGCATAGTTTATCCACAGGTAAATGTATCTTCTCCAATGCCTCTTTTCCTGTATAGGAGGGATGTTGGCGATGGCTCTTTCATACACCTCTCTGGCAGTGTCAGGGTCAGCATCACTCTCCACCAGGCGAAGATAGTCAAACCACGCGTCATAATTGTGTGGGTTTGCCTATACGGGAAACAATATAGTCAAGTAAGAACTCTGCAACTTAACTGGTCACAAACAACCTGAGTGAATTGATTGTGAACATAGATAACTTAGGAACCTTTTATAATCTAAAATTGGTGGCTCAGAGAACTAGATTTTGAACAGTCACCCAATTTATGAAAGCAAAAAGTTTGAGTTTTCATTGCAGGACAGAAAGCTAGAATGAAAAAGTGCACAGAATAACTGAAGGATATCATTTGATTCTCCACTCTTCTAACCTAAATCTTTCTCATGTATTTTCATAATTCCAAAAATCTCAGTGCTATAAGTTACTGAGATAATTAAAATAATACCGGGAATCAAAAGATCCAAACTAAATGTTTTCCTGATACCAAAAAAAAAAAATTGCCTTATAGTATTAACATGGACAATCTTAAATATCATTCATGAATCAATAACAAATGTCAATGGTGGAATTTAGTTATGATTTCAGTGCTAGCGCCAGAGTTTTCCAAGTATGGTGTTCAACATGGTTCAATGCGCAAAGAAATAAAAAACAATCTAGTTTATTCAAATTGCTGTACACAGAATAAGTGACAGTCAGTGGCACCCATGGGTCCATATTATATTATTACCTCACCAACTCACACTCTCATGGTTTGTAACTGCAAGCCCGTGATTCACAAAAACGTCTCTTTCAGAAGTATAAGTGACTACATCACAGTATTACAGAACAAAGTATTTAACAATGACATTTTTAGAATGTGACTTTCGCATGGAAATCCTTGCAAATACATTCATACGTTTAACTGAATATACCTTGACTTCTTCCTCATACTGAAATCTTCTCTTGCTGACAATGACGTCCTCAATTCCCCTGCGGTCACCAAACTTCTTCTCAAACACCGTGTAGAACTTAAAGAGCTCCTGAGCCTGCTGCTTGGGGATTCTGTCCAGGGCGTATTTGTAGATGACTCTAACCCGCTCAAACTAAAAGACAAAGCAGGAGAAAAGTTTTGTCCCATTCACTAGAGAAGGAAAACATATTAGAGTTGTGAGAATAAAGTGACCATGGTGGCACACATCGGACTTACATACCTCTTTTTGTTTCTCCTCAAATCTGGCAAATGCCACAAAGAGGTTCTCGTCAACATGTTCCTCACCAAAGAACTCCACTGCCCTTTCAAACACCTTTCTCCCATGGGCTATGTAGCCATGCTTCTCTTCAAAGCGGGCATACTTGATCCAGTTCTTCACATCAGGGTGAACAATAACAAGTACACTGTGGTTAAGGACATTTGTAACAGAGATGCACTTTACAGGCAGGATGACATCATACTGTTAATACCATTACAAATGAAAGCACCTGTTAATAACAGCCATCAACCGCATCAACTACTTGGCCAATGCATGGATTGTTTGCACATTGTCACCGTTATATTTCTCTACTTTCAACCATCAATACAACATCAGCATCTGTATATTGGTTATAACAATGACAACAATACAATCACTTCCTGCCGAAAGGATATATCTCTCATAGATGGAGCGGGCCTTGTCGATCTCCTTGTAGCGCAGCTCAAAGTTGATGTACGAGTGCCACGCTTGTTCCTCCGGCTCCCACTCTGTCCAGCGCTCAAAGACTTGTCGGCAGCCAGCAATGTTGCCAAGCATTTCCTCCATGTAACTGTACTTGTACCTGAATAAGTGGTAAAAAAGTGCTCAAATGACTGACAAAATGTTACATATTGGTAAGAGACATTGCCTAAGCATTTTCTAGGATGTCCTTGATAGGCAAAACAAGTGTGACCACAGTCACAATTCAATCTCAAAATGTTTTTTAAAAAACATGATCCAAACCAGACACAGTTTTTAAGAGGTAAAATTGTTCCGCACCAGAACTGGTTAACACGAGGCAGGATGGTGATGGCTCTGTCCCAGATGTTGCGAGCGTGGTTCACCTGCCGATTCTTCATCTCCATCTCGGCATATTTCAGCCACAGGGCAATGTTCCGGTGGTCTACATCCAGAGCACGCTCGTAGATGGAGCGAGCCCTACAGGGGACCAATGTGACAGTGATTAAGTTCTGGGAAGTATTAAAGTCCAACTAAAACATTCGCAGCAGACTCCAGCTTCAAAAGGAGAATCCTTTCTCTGGGTTTTTTAAGGTTATACAAGGGTTATTGGTTTCCGAAATTTTACAGAAAGGGTAACTTTAAGACTATTGTCAAATCACTTTAAAGGTCATGAGGTTTTGAAAAGAGCTTGCCGTATACAAACACAAAGAAATGTTGACAAGCATTAGCCCACCTCTGGACTTCTTTCAGGCTCTCCTCCCATTGTGCGTATTTTATCCAGTTGCTGATAACGGTTCGATTCTTTCTGATGTTGTCTTCAAATCCCTAAGAGAATGAGTGGAGTCCAGTGGGCATTTAATTACATCAATATATCAACTGTTCACATCACACTGGCAGGTTCCTAGTCTGACATTATATGAGTGAGGTCTTCACTTTCATGTGGGGTCTTACCTTCCTCTTCTTCAACTTGTAATCGTTCAACTCTTCTTCATCGGTGATTTTCTGTTTAGGTGGTGGTGGCAAAAGCTCGAGCTCCCTCTCCTTTGCCTCTCTAAGCAACTGTTCAGCTGTGATCTGTACCTCCGCTGGAGCTTTGTTTTTCACCTGCACAAAACCAATACAGACGTTGTTTAAGCAGTATATAAAAACCAGTTGACTGGGAGCACTATTAGTTATTATGTTACAAATGTAAACAGTTCGTGTACTTATTTGCCCTAGGTAACGAATTACGTAGATATACAGCTAACCTTTCCTCTAATCCACGACTGGGATACATTTCGATTTAGTAGCTAAGCCAGCTACGTTATCTGGCTAAATATTTAGCCAATCTGTAAACTACTCTGCTGTAATACGTTAAAGTATCAAGAAATCGTTGTATTTATGTTACTCAAATTGTACCAAAACAAAAGAAAACGTATTGTTTAAGCTTGCTAACTGGCTTTACCATAAAAGACAATAGCTTAGTAGCTAGCCACATATTTTTTTTTTAAATTCACCGATGTCTGTCTGTTTAGTTAACTAGCTAGCTAGCTATTTAGACATTTTATTTACCTTCGCCACTTTAGGAATCCTCTGTTTCCCTGCCGCAGTGGATGCCATTTTGGTGGGTTGTTGGACAGAGTCAAAGACAAGCAGTAATTATTAATGACTCAATGAAACACGACGAACAGATAACAATTTTGAATACTTTTCACAACGCGCAAAGTGGCTCCGCCATGACAGTTTCAAAGTGTGTGCCTCGAACGTAAACCCGAACGTAACCTGTGAACTGTAACCCTTCACACCAAGACGTCATTGAGCGTTCCGTTTCTATAGTTACAACATAAGCTGAAACTGGTCCATATAGAAATACAGATGAACCGTTATTGACAAATCATGTTTCAATAATGATATAAGCATGAAAGTCGAACATTGATTTGCCTCGTTGTTGCATATTTGGAAGACCACTACAATATATACGAAAGTTTGACATTTCTATTATTTTTGTTTGATTTCTTTGCTGTCCACAGTGCTAGTACTGTTTGTATCTACGACAGGTGAGTTACGGTAATGTTAGCTAGTAGTATTAAGGTAGCTACTAGCCACCCTAAAGATTGCTAGTACGGTAGATATACTACTGTATGTTAACAGCGTTATGTTTACAAATTAAAAAAAATTACAAATTTTACAAGAATGATGGTTTATGAATAATGACTCGAATAAAAAGCGAAATTATTAATCAATTGATATTCTCCCTTCATTTTCAGAATACATTTTAGGTATTTTAATTACATTTTGTTGTTGGCCTGCAAGTTAGCTAGCCAGACAAGTTCATTTGATTCTTATTTTGCATTTCTTTAAAAGAAGGATGAGGACCATAACTTCCTTGGGTGGCAAAGTTGAAAATGTGACTTTGAGGAGAACTGAGTCATCAGATGCACATGAGATCAACAGCTTGATCAGTCCTGACACTGTGGCAGTGTTTGGAAGAGTAAATGTCATTAATTTACTGTGAGTATGTCAATCAATCAATCAAATTTATTTTATAAAGCCCTTTTTACATCAGCAGTTGTCACAAAGTGCTTTCACAAAACAGTATGTGTAACCTTACAGATGTCTGCCAAATCATCATGTCTTAGTTATGAACCCATTTTTAGAGAGCTCCAATGGCACACCAGGGCCTCGCTCACTCAGAGTTACATAGAGGCACATAGAGATCTTGTGGTAAAAAAGTTAGTTGTAGCATGGACACTACCCCCCCCCCCCATCCTCTGTGTCCTCAGAGAGAAGGCCAATCTGGCCGTAACCCTGAACAATGCAAACGATAAGCTGCTAGCCCATGCTGCCTTCTCTGACCATCCCATGGGAGACATCGTGGACCAGGCCAGTTGGGAACCGTTCCTGCACGACAACTACGGCGCTGAAAAATACACGGTTTGTGTTAGCAAAAACAGACGACATGCTTGTTGGTGTTTTCTCTCCTCTTCTCTGGGTTCAACTGTATGTTCTTGTTGCAACAGCCTCTGAACACGCTCTTTCTGCACCTCTTTGTGGCACATCCAAACTTCTCCGTTGGCAGTGCCAAAGAGATTGTAAGGTAAGGCTACAATCTATGTTAATGATAGTCTTTTAAGGAGTGGGTCAATCCCACTGTGTGATGGGTCAGCGTTTCGGACAACTACACACGACGAGTATTGCCACGACACTGCTCATAATCATATAACAAGCCCTTTTATCAAATGAACAAAAAAAGACATACATCATCTTCAACCCTTTTGTAATATAATAATACCATGTTTGAATCTTGTTTGTGGCAACTAGCGATACAGCAGTCTGCCATTCCTATACCGCATATGCTTTTCCGATTCGATTCCGCAGCTCTTCCATCAAATTTGAACAACACTAATTCGATTCTCATGATGTGATGTTGCGTGCATTAGTGGTTCATAACAGGTTGATGGATTGTGTGAAGAGGAAAAGTGAACATCTCTTTACAGAACTGTGTTCAGCGCTGTTACGGAGCTGCAGCACATCTGCTTGGTCACTGCAACCGGTGGATGTCTGGGTGAGTGTGTGGGCTATAGTCCCTTTACTATACACCGCATTGACTGCAACCTTTTTAACTGTGTTCTGTTAACTGTTGTCATGTATTTAGGAGGATGTTACTGTGGAGGATTTACAGTAACACCACTCCCACTCTGCGTCTTCAGAGCCTGCCTTGGCGGAGATCTTTGAGCCAATGAAGAGCCTAACGGACCCAGGGTCCAAGTGTTCAGCATTTGTGTGCCAGAGAATCAAATATTGCCCCCATCTGCATGTCCGCTGTGCCAGGTCCGTCAAAAAGGCATCAATAGTCCTTTGGCTTTATGTACTCATGTAATCTACCAATGTATGTCTTCAGACTTAAAGTTGCAGTTCACAGTCTGAAACATACCTTTTTTGCAGACTTTAGGAATTGTTTAATTCGACCTGTTCACACGCTTGTATGTACATTTTGGTCGGCGACACCACGCAGGCCACACCATGAGTGATGATCTTCGGGGTTAATCATAGCATTCCGATAGTTATTGGGGCTTATGTTACAGGGTGGAGGATAGCGATGATCTTACACACATCTTTGCAGAGCAGACAACAGCACTCACAGAATCCTATGGACCTTACTTCCTGGCTGAACTTGTCCAGGCTCAAGATGAAGAACATCACGCAGCTGTTTGTGAGGTTATGTTTACAGTTATATATCTTTGCTGTCATGAGAATATTTTTTTCATCTTAAAAACATACCATCTTTAGCCCAAACCCTGGGTTAGAGACAAAAACATGAGCTCATATGTTTTTTCGGGTTTAAATTAAGTCAGAGCGAGCATTTAGTTTTTTTTTATGTTGCGTCTGTCAGTTTGATTTCTCATTTGCATCAGTTATCTCTTATCCACTGTCAGAGCATTGAGGCTATTTAAATGTAATAGTGTTAGATGATATTGCTTGGTTCACAGAAATCCTACAGGGCTACTTTCCCCCTAGATTTAAAAAATGACAGATCTCTCCTCCCTTCCCTGCAACTCAAGCTGATGTGTTCATGGCAGCATATGGTAGATGAGTGTTGACACTCTGCCAAGACATGCTCTCACTGAACATATTGTGTCCAGACATCTGTAGCATTTCGGGGGGTTTTGTCTGGATGTGTTCTCCATTCGGAGAACAAAAAGCACAACATTGCCCAAGAGGGTTGTACTATTCAGCCCTCTCTTCTTCTTAGGAGCCTTGTCAATTATTCATCAATTGTGCACATTAATTTGTGCACCCTCTGGTAATAACCATTTATAAAGCTCTCATTTGGAAACCAATCATATTTCAGCGCCACACTTCAAATGAAAGCTCTAGCATAGGACCGTTGACTGATTTTGTTTCTCCCTTGAAGCAGCATTTAGGCAATGGAAACATCCTAAAGTGCAAAATAATTGGTCACCTCTAATAGTATGCACATGTGCAGAATATTACTAGTGTTGATACAGAGGAAATATGCTGCCTATTTGATCACAAATAGCATCGCAGTATAATTGCCTTTTCTGTCTGTGCATTGTCTTCACAGAACGAGGGAACTGTGGTGGGTTTCATCAGTGTGAGTGGTGACGTCAACTTGAAGCTGCTAAACGAGCGCTTCGAGCTTGGGCCTTTCCACGGTCTCCATAAGCCCAGTCCAGAGAAGATGACTGAGCTGGCCCCTGAGGCAGAGGGACACAGGCCCCCAGAGTCCCGTCACTTGGTGAGACCATGGCACTCGTAACGCCAGTGTTGTGGGTTCGACGAAACAGTATGAAATTGCAATTCCTGCTGAAGATGCTTTGGAAGAGCATCTGCTAAATGGCTTGAATGGGACACTAGCAGACCACAGGATAATACTGGAGCAGTTTTACTGTGTGATGGATAAAATTGAATAAGGCAGGTGCTCTCATTCATCTCTTTCTGATAGGCTGTATTAATATGTTGCTGCTCTCCTTGTAGCCAGAGGACACCCAGACGTGTGCCGTAGAGCATCAGGAGTCAGATGGGACTCTGGAGCCAACGTTCTTACAAACACCCAACGCATTTTGCATTCAGTTATTTGCAATTGACAAGAATTTTGAAATGAGGTAAGTTCAGGGGTCAAGTGTCACAAGCATAATTTGATGTTAATTACTAGGTAATGCATTGATTCTCCAGTAATTAAGAGGACAACTGCGTAACAAATTGTCTATATTCAAAAATATGAAGAAGAAACTTTCCCGTTTTTTGAAGTTGATCAAGTTTGGTTCTTTTTTAATCCCATTGAGTCTGTGGAGTTTGGCAGCCCTCCAGTGTGTATCAGTCCTGGACTGTATGATAGCTAGTTGGCCCCCGCTGGGCCACTGGTCCTGTCGCCTTACAGCCCAGCTGTTCTGTAATATGGAAGCCAGTCACTCCCCGCTGCGAATGAACATGTAATTAATGAGTATGGTGCTTAAAGTGACAGCAGTGTGAAGGGAAGAAGTTGAGCCGAGACCAACAGGCATTGTTCTGAGACTGGCAGATTGCTTGGCCAGTTGTTCCACTGCTGTGATCTCCATGCTGGCTCTGATTAGAGCCTTGGCAGAGGCACAGTTTCACTTAACTCCCCTTATTCATCTCCTCCCACAGATCGACGGATTTCTTGCCTTATGTATTTCAGCTATTCCCCGTAAGTGTCCTCATGTACATAGTATTACTAACAAATGAACTTCCTCAATGCAGATGCTCGGTGGACAAGTCCATCTGCCGTCTTGTTTTCTCCACAGGACAGGGATTACTGCGTCATCTCAGTGCCTAAGCTGGCTCCTGAGTTCCCCCTCCTCCAGGACTTCCACCGGGTGGCCCCACACCACACCAGCACCCTACCCGAGGAGCTGTACATCTTCCACCGCTCTGGTCTGCTCAAGTGGGTTCCAGCGGGGTCCTCAAAATATATTGCGACACATTTTTTTCTCCCAAAGATCCTATCAAGATAGATGTTTTTGGAGAACGTATGAATGCGTATGCTGAACACACAGTGGAAGTTGTTTGGGCAACGTCAGTCACGGTCTGCTTTCCCCAGGACGTTTGCTGTGAGGCTGGCAGTGACTGCGGAGAGACCCGCCGTCTGTGTCCTGGTGAAGAGTCTCAGTCTGAACGAATCCCTGCTGGAGGATCTCGACATGTACTTCCAGGCCCGCAGGGACACGGTCAGTTACGCTCTGAGAATACTACTGTCATCAGGACAAGGGATTGGGCCAGTTCCATTTACCTCATGTAGCTCGTCTCATTATATCAATCACACCAAAACCGTTCCAGAGTGATTACAGTTGCTATGTTGGAGGACTGATTGATCGTTAAAGGAAGTAACTAAGAGCCTTATGAACCCCATTTCCAGCGGTGATTGACACTTGAGCTGTGAGACAGGGCTGCGACAGAGCTCCAACACAGATAATTACTTTGGAAAGGAAAATGGAACCATATTTCCGTGTAATCCTCATGTGTCATATCTCATCTCTCATCCTGTCTTCCTCCTTCTTGGTCTTCCAGGATGGAACAGCCATGCAGGCGTTCGTGGCTCAAGTTCAGAACCAAGTTGTTGGGATTGTGATTATCCGAAATGAGGAGGTATTTTCTCAGTTATCGTCCTAAGACAGATCTTTTTTCTCAGACAGCCTTAGTAACACCTCCATTCTCTTTCTATCTCTCTATCTGTCTCTCTCTGTCTGTCTGTCTGTCTCTCTCTGTCTGTCTGTCTCTCTCTCTCTCATAGGACATAGATTATATCCGAGCCAACTACAACATTGAGAATTTCATCTACTTCAGCCACCACAGATACGAGGAGCACGGCCAGCTTTGTCATTTTGTCCTGAACCCCATCTTCCAGCACTACTCCAAGCACCTCCTGAAGGAGGTGCTGCGGCTCAGCCACAAGTCTTGCCTCTACTACCGTGTCTTCCCCACCTACCACAGACAGAGGGTGAGAGTGTGTATAGAGTAACTCCTCATTGTGCTAGCCCCCTCCCCCCGTGTGTGTATGTGACCCTTAGTGTGTGTTTCCTGTGGCAGGCGGAGATATTTAGCCAGAGTTCATTGACTATGAGCATCAGCTGTCATAACATGAATGGAAACAATTCCAGACTAACGAGCGAGCCTCCCGGAACAGCCAAGTCACTGAACTGCTCCAGGAGAAAATGAACTAAATTTACTCCCCGGGGGGTATGGAATATTGGTGGCTATCCTGATTGTTGATTTCTACAAGAATTTCGAAGGGCTAGGAGATCCTTCAGAACCCCTGTCATGAAATACGCTACTGTACACAGATTCTCGAAAAATTCCCTACTGGAATACAATGCATAGAACAGAGCAAATAGGCAAATAGATAAAAAGCACATTTGTTTGTGAGGATTGGCTGTCGTGCTGTTAGGTTTTGATTTCATGGTCCCTCTGTGTCGTCCAGCTGTGTAAGAAAACACATCACCTCATCAGAAAATGCTAACTAGGCCTTCAATGTTTTTATGTGTAATTCTAAATGCCCAACTCAGAGCGAACATCAACCTAGTTTCTATGACGCATTTCACTGTATCAACACACACTTCACGGTCTTTCAAGGTATACTAAAGGAAAAACTGGAGCACATTCATAGCTGCTCAAGGAATCCATTCCTGTTTGTTTTATTTTTCACGTTTGTTTGTTCCCCTTTATTTATATATCTTTGGTGGAAACACTCGCTGGTTCTTTATAATTCATTATGATGCCTACATCTCAGCCGAATGTTTCTGAAAAGCAGAAACACGTATCTGGCAGCAATCTGGCTACAACATTCTCTATCTGTTTAAACTTGAGATGTTGTAGTAGCAGAAGCTGGGTGCAGTCGACTGCACAAACAAAACAGACATGTCCCGTCTTGTCTGCCAATTATAATGCAAGTATGCCATATCACATAATTTGATGAACAGCACTTAATTGAAATTCAACAAGGTCTCTGTGCCCCAGTATATTTATCTCTATGCCCCAGTAATCTGAACCGGTTTGTATACACCATGGGCTATGAAATGTGAAATCTCTTCACCCACGCACGACTTGATGTGCTCGTCGCCTAATCTGAGTTGTCAAACGCAGACCAGCCCTCACTTCCCCTGAGAGAGCATGGTCATCTGGCTGATGGAGGCCCCCCTTGGTCAGCTGCGTCTGGGGGACAGGTGGGGGCCGTCTGCTGAAGGAGCTGTTTAGGTTGTCCCCTCACAGCAATGACGTTAGTCAGTTGGATCCCTCCCCTGTCCGAGTTTCCTGAGGGTTGCAGGATAAAAATGATTAGTTTAAATGCACAAGGTCAGGTCTGGACTGGAGCAAATAATCTAATATAGAGAGGTTTTGTTTTTTCTTCAAAAATAATAACAGCAACTCAAAAGGTTTTCAGTTCATATCGTAGATCATCAGCCCCATTACAGGAACTTGCTTCCAAACAAAATTTCACATACAAGGACTCAGTGGGGGAGGAATGTACTGTAATACCGATATAATAACATGTCAACTCTTCCATTTAACATGGATGTAGCATTCAGCTACCTGGCCAGGCATACAGGTGGTTGAAAGAGCAAACAAGTGCTCCGTTCCAATTTTCAATGCTCTCCCTGACATGGGTGCCTGCTCTCTTGTTTTAATGGATATAAAAGATTAGATGATGGCAGGTTGGACCTTTCACTGAACTCCTGGATCAATGCAAGATAGCAGTATGGGGCAAGCATTTGGACCATGGTGGAGAATCAGGGGAACAACGCCGTCACAAACATGTTTTTTAGGTCCAATTCGTTAGAGTTCTTGCCCGTGAGACCTATCAGCCACTCAAACAGCATTTTAGGGTTCCTTTGCAGAGACGGGAGAAACTGCCAGAAGGACATCCATCTCTGCTGTTCTCCATCAATCAGACCTTTATCTATGAGTGGCTAGACAAATATCAAACGTGAGTAAAAGGCATGGGACTTCATGCCGCCTGAAGGACTATGAGAGATAAAAAGTTTCTCTGGTCTGATAAGAACAGAATTGATTGCCAAGCTCTATGTCTGGCGACAACACGGTACCGCTCAAAGCCGCCCCAATGCTGAAGCCTGGTAAGAGAAGAATGCTATGCAACTCCGCGGCAGGGACCGGGACCCTGGTCAGGACTGAGGGAAAGATGAATCAAGCAAAACACCGATATCCTTAAAGACTGAAGCAAAGATTCATTTTCAGCACGCCAACGACCCGAAGCGCATGGCCAAGACAACAGTGGAGTGGCTTTGAGACAAGTCTTTGAGTGGCCCAGCCAAAGCCCAGACTTGAACCCGAAGAAACATCTGTTGGGAGACCTGCAGGTCACATTTCATTGACAGACCCATTCCAGTCTGACAGAGCTTGAGAGGATCTGCAAGAAAGAATGAGAGAAACTGCCAATTTATGCAAATCTGGCGGAAACGGAAGCTGTGATCACTGCCAAGTACTGAATTTAGGGTCTGAATACCTTTTGTACATCAAGATAGCGCTCAGGGTTAGAACCAGGAACCTTTTAGACAGTAGTTAAATGAACCACCAGACCACCTTGCCACCCCAGCTGCACCACATGTGTTGCAAAAGAAAGATTAATTGCTCAAAGCATTTGTAGGAAGTCAATTCCAGCTCCCATGTCATTTAAATCGATGCCATCCTCTTGCTTGCAGAAGGTGTCAAAGTCGTCTTGGAAAATAATCATGGATTTGAAGCAATCCTGTGGCCATTTGTGACATGGAGTCTGCTGAGACGTTCGGTGGCCCAACTCTGGCTTGGCACAGGTCCCGAGGAATTAAGTCTCTTGTTGACTAGCAGTGTCTCAAATCAGTTCCTTCAAATTCTGTTTCAGAAATGAAATCTGATCCCACCTGGCCGACTATAGAATCCAATTATGTACGTTTGCGATTGGTATTTGGAAGCGGCGCAGTAATGTCTTCCACACGGGCACCAGGGTAGCCGTTTCTGGCGATGCCCAAAGTAATGGCCGTTCCTACAACTGGTGTTTTGGAAGCCCCACCCAGGACCCCGCACTCAATAAGCCATGATGCTCCTCTATACCCTGAAAGGTGAAGGCACAGTGAGCACCCAAGTTGATTGACCACAATTACATATTTTCATTGCCTTTTTTGTGCATCTTTACCAAGAGTGTCAGTAATGGCAGTGTAGATGTGTGTATGTGCATTTTCAGATTCTCATTACTGTGCAGAGTCCTCAACACTTTTCTCTACCTTTCCCCTCTTCTAATTACCGTCTACAAGCATGGAACTGACTGGGAGATGATGACGTGAAAATTGAATTATTATGGAAAAGCTAATGGGAGAGGGAATCACCATTTTGGCTGTAGACAGTGAAGCTAGCTACAGGATTTTCCCAGCAGCAAGAGAGGCAGTAGACATAATGTTTCTTCTTAATTTTGAATTACATGTTTTTCTCTCCATGTTGTTTAAATTGACCCATTTCCTTCCTGCATTGGTGTGAAAAACAACAAAAAAACAAGCCCATAGTATTTCTATAATTGTATTATTGACCCATGTGTCTCCAGGGCCATAGATATTGCGCGACAAGGGGTCATGACCCCCAATATTACAGACAGGTTAACACCCCCCCTATTCCTGAGGATATAGGAACAATTGACCCTGGCCACCCCAATATACAGCACAAACCTGCCCCCCCCATGTGTCAGAATAAAACCAAAAGTAGTTAGGCAGAGAATGGACTGCCGTGTTTGGAATGCTTTGGAAAATGGTGTCAGTCTCAGAACATGTTGATGCCTGATTGATGGTACGGGTCATCGGAATCCACACACCTGACCCGTGACCCTTTTCCCTCCAGAACTCCTGCGTCTCTGTCCTGAACTGCATGGTCCCGGTGCGCCCTCGACACCAGATTGTCTACCCCCTGGAGGAGCTGGGCATCAATGCGCCATCCAGTCAGATCACCAAGGACCAGGTGGGCAGAGCAGCAGCTGGTCCGGAAGCTGGTTGGTGGTTTAACATGCCAGGGAATGCAGATGGGCAAATATTCACTGTCTGCAGGTTAACCAAGTGAAAAAAACTGAGTTTATGTGAGAAAGTAGGGAAACATCTCAACGTTTAGTCATTTACATGCCCACAAGAGGGCGCTGGTTTAAAATGTATGGATTTCACTTTTGCAATGAAGTATTTGATCACTTCTAGAGCGTTTTGGTGGGGAAAACACACCAGTTAGCCATTCCACGTTGCAGTTTTGAACCTTGCAGATAACACTGGCTATTTTGTGTTATTATTTATGTAAAACATGTCTTTAGTAGTCTTTCCTCACCCTCTTCCTCAGGCTATTTTTAAAGGACTTATATTTATACAGATGAGGGCAGCAGATGGTTCCTCTGACAGATGGCTGGGGATGTTTGTCTCTGCTGTTAAACCGGTAACTCTTCATAGACCACTCATTCAGTCCTGAGCCTGGGCTGTGTCTCAGTGGTAACTAGCTTCCACTCATTGTGCCTTTTCTTCCATGACCAGTGATCTGGCTGGACTGAACAGGTGGAAGTAAATTAATGTTTAAAATAGGTGTAAGCTCAATCATACACTATTGTGTATTGGATATGATGCATATTTTGTGTTGATACACTTATAGATAGTGCTTTGAACCTTAGCTAACCACAGCCCATTTGACTTGTATACAATCTATATTGCCGACTTTTTTGTTTTACAGGCCTATCAGTAATATCAATGGAGTTTTAGTGCCGAGTGGGTTCTGTTCTGTAAAGATAGAACACCCTGCAGTGCGTTTTGATTGACAGGTCATGGATTTAATGAGAGCCAGTGTTCTGTGTGTCAGGTGTACTACACATGCCACTCCCCTCTCCCTCATGTATCAGCAGATACACCTGTGTTTCCTCCTATCAGGGAGCCCAATTCAGAAGCCCCCTATGGTAACACGGCAACCATCACATCCAGGCTGCCGCGCAGATAAGAGGAGAGCAGAACACTGCCTTGCAGCTTTGTCTCTCAGGATGCGTTCCAAAGGGCACCCTGTTCCCTATGTGGTTCACTCATTTTCGACCAGAGACCCGACTGGCCCACGATCAAAAGCAGCGCTGTGCTCCAATAGGGTGCTGTTTAGGACTCGGTCCTTTTATGCAAGCCTGGTGTCCCTCACAAATGTATTAATCAGATTTGAAGCACCTGTTCCCTCTGTCAATACGGGATCATATTACACCGTGCCATGGTGACACCACCCGGCCATTATGTTGGAGGAAAGGTTAGGTAGCATCTCCGTACGGGTGGGGAATCGGACCTGCTGCACCTGCCTGGCGCCACACCCGCCCGGACGTGACGGGTCAGCACTGCGTGATTGTTCGTTATAAATAAAAATAAAAATGTAGTGTGCTGGACAGATTGTTTTCTACCACTCCATGACATTAGGTTTGATAGCATTTGCTCCTTCTCATGTCACGTCAGAGATTGAACCTACAGTGTGTTGTGTGTGTTCGTTTAAGAACAGACCAGGGGCCACAGGCAAGAACATAAATATAACATGAAGGTTAGTTCCACCCACAGGCTTTTCCTTCATTTATGATGTCCATTTTCCATCCAACAAGGTGTTTAGAGGAACCAGTCTGGCTAATTATATGCTCCAGGACCAATTAGCGCACTCAGATCAGTGTGACTATTAGCGATCCACGCCAGCGTTCATGGCCCTGGAAATAGTCTCTGGATGTCACAACGTTCATTCTGACTGCGTGTCATGTGTTGAATGCTCCGACATTTTGAAATGTATTTTCAGTAGGGCAA
This sequence comes from Esox niger, assembly GCA_016801105.1. Taxonomy (NCBI): domain Eukaryota; kingdom Metazoa; phylum Chordata; class Actinopteri; order Esociformes; family Esocidae; genus Esox; species Esox niger. Next base: position 15,058 of record JACXGJ010003143.1, on the reverse strand, counting down.
GTAAAGATAATAAATTAGTTAAAATGGGAGTATTTGTGCTGACACTCACTATGTTTCAGACCTTCCAGGGGAAGCCTCTAAAAAACATCCATATTTTCTAATAAACGCCACTTAAGACTATTTGGATTTTTGGGCTGAAGGCTGGCAGTCTCTTTAAGGCAGTTAAGTGCTCAGAGAAATGCTCATCTCTGGGTTTTAGGCCGTTGTCGTTCAAAGAAACCTAAATGGGTTACATTTGGAATTTAGCGGTGGGCATTATTATTACTGCTTTTACGAATGCAAAATTGCAAAATTGCTAAATGTATCTCTCCTCTCCTCAGGTCCCATATGCGCTGAACCACATCAACCGAAAGCTAACCCTGGAACCGAAAGTCACCATCAATGCTAGGATTGTGGTAGTGGGGGCATCAGACACTGGCCTGGCAGTTCTGGAGGTTTTTGCTTTCTGGTATTGAAAATGTTTGTACATAGAATTCGTAAATGGTGCATTTTCAAATTGATTTCGTCACAGTGGTCCTCAGACCGATATCCAGGTATTTTATCTATCCCTGAGCTCGCACAGTGACTCAACTTGTCAACCAATCATTAAATTATTGAATAGGGGAACCAGTTGGGCTAGTTCATTGGTACAACAAAATGTTAGATGTCCGGGGGTCCCTGAGGAGCGGTTTGACAACCACTGGTTTACAGGAAGCTCAATGAGATCCTCTCGATGATTGTAATTAGTGAAAGTGACTGCTAGGTCTTAGAGCAGCAGCTTGTGCAGCTTTAGCAGTAGTGATTTGTGGAAATATGAGATGGGAGGAGGCTAATAGGCGCCCCCACCCACAGCAACATGTGTGAACATACTGTCCTAGCATCTCCTCTCCCACCAACGCAATCTGTACAACCAGCCTACCGCCGGTCGGAGTTCACCGTGATAAAAAACGGTACCACATTGTCATATTTTAGTTTCTTACAGTACATCTTTGCAACATCATAAATTACCAATTTTCTCTTTTACACCTGCACATGCAGATTCCTGCTCATCAAAGTCTTTGGTAAAGGGGATGATCGGATTATTTGGTCGATAAATGGGGTTTAGATTCAGACTCGGATTAAAGCCTTTGCAAATCCTCCAAGACCACAAATATGAACACTTGTTTCAAGTGTTACTCAATAGCATTTACTATTAGAATTTGGGTTCTTTTCTCCTGCATTTGTCTTTAATTCTAAGAATCCAACCTCTGGAAATGTCACCAGACCTTTGGCCGGCTGGAAAGCTGAGGCGCTGCTACGTGTTTGTGTTCCTTCCGTCTTTGAGATTAACAGTTTCCCCCAAACAATATGACATTGAGGCCGGCTCATTCGCCGCGAGACGATAACTGCCAGGCAACCGTCTCATTGTGTGTGGAAGTGAACAGACAGAGTGTGTATCGCTTGGGGAGGGGTTTGGCAGGCAGGGGCAACAGGGGGGTTGGGCGACAGGGCGGAGGGTGGGGCTGGGGGGTGGTTGGGTGGTGGGGAGGGAGACGGGCACGCAGCTGCTTGGGGTTGGCATTCAGGAGGGCCGAGCGCTGGCTCTTTAATTAGCCACTCCACTGTTCTCCTGTCAGGGATCTTCTGCAGCTATCTGTGTTTGCTGTCACTAATGACTTGACTAATGAGGCAGTTAGAGTCCACTAAACAAATGACGAGATGGTGCTTCCACAAGGCCTGGGTGAGTGATGGGTCAGCTTGGGTTCTGCTGGGCCGTCTTATCAGCCCGACCCAAACGGCTGGCCTCCAGCTTCCCCTCCTCCTCCAGCGTCCAGCCCACCCCCGCTCCTCCAATAATTAGTGGGCCAGGGTCATAGCCGGGGGGGGGGAGCAGGGCAGCCAGATAAAGAGGCAGTGGGGTGGCTGGTTATTCTGCTCCTGGTGGTCAGTGAGGAGTGGTGTTTCGGGGGTCAGATCAGCGGTCTGTCAGCAGCTGATAACAGAGAGACAGACAGCCAGGAGCTGGTGATTTGGTCACGCCCGGGGTCCAATAACAGGCCTTAATGCCTCAGTGCCGGAAGCTATCCCCGCCTTCTGGCTCAGACTAACGCGGACACTTGGACTGAAATGAGCTCTGGTCATTCCCTTTTCACAAGAAAACACAGTGGTTTAGGCTGTGGTGAATAAAAGCTGTAGCTGACTGGTTTATTCTCCATATCGAGCCGAGTGGTAATACATGTTGACTTTGACGGTTTGTAGGGCTCCGTTGATGTGTTGGTTCTGCCTGGAAGGGTACGTTTCATACGCGGATTTGCAACTTTGATGCGGTGCATTTAATAGCCAACGTCAATGACTTTCTCTCACAGCCGACTTACAGGAGATCTAAAGCTTGACATGACATAGCTCACCCCAGTGTACACGTCCATTCACACAGCACCATTGAGGCTTTTTCCCTTGTATCACCAACGGGGATAATGTCCATTTGGCATCGCACAAAGGAGGACATTTACATCACAAGAGACCTTTTACACTCGTGATAGTAAGCGCATAAGACACACTACTAGAGGAACACTACAGGCCAGGAACAAAACCAGATGAAACAAAAGGAAGGGCTTTTACTATGAGGACTAGGAAAAAACAGGATTTTTTTATGAATACCGATGTGGATGAAATGCAAAGACAGTTTTATATTGTAGCATTCAGTTGCATCTGCGCCTCATTCATCTCATGGTGAATAACAGCACACTGTTGAGAGCCTTTGCTAATGGTTCTGTGATGTCCACTATTATTCCTGGAAGCTCTGGTCTACTGTATACCTAGTATATTTCCCGGCAGTTACAGAATGAAACAGGAACCCTTGAATATAATTGTTGGGGAAATACACAGCTTTTCTAATCGGGTCAAGAGCATTTGTGTTCAGGCATGATAAGGTCCCCATTTCTCTGAAAAACAATGTTTTATTCTGCACTGTATCTGTATGTTGTTGTCGTGTGCTCTAGGTAGACTCTGCTTTATATATATGCATATGTGTCATGCTGAAGGATACTGTATACTATACTATAAACCCTTTGGTGTGTGTTCCTTTCCCTCTCCAGCCCACATCTGAGGTTCAATAGCATCACTCTGATCTCCACACATGGCTATCCCGGCTACTATACTGACCAAAACATGAGATTCCTGTCCACAAGGTGACCCAACCACAGCTTTTCTTATTACCATTGAAGGCTTTTATAGTAGCCTACAGTTCTGTTGTTTTCAAACATTCCTGTCAATGAAAATGGCCAAAGGGGCGCACTGCATAAGGACGCCCTGATGCTGACGTTGCCAAGCAGTCACCCTCAGCTGCCCCCGTCTTCCCTCAGCCATTGCTACGGTGACAGGGACCATGCCCAGCTGTCGCTGCGCTCCTGGATCAACGTGGTGACGGCCAAGATGGTGGGCATCGACAGAGCAGCCAAGAATGTGCTTGTGTCTGGGGGACGGAGGGTGCCATTTGATCACCTGGTCCTCTGTACAGGCCAGCAGTACCAGGTTAGAGGGGAACTGTGGAAACACTAGGTTTCAGTGGTTAGTAGTTAGAGACATTCAGGCATAATCCTTAGGATCTCTCGCTGGCGTCATGCTGTATAAAGATCATGCCGTCTTCATTTTTTTTTTTTTACCGGCATAATGTCGAATGACCGCTGTGAGGATTTCACGATTGTTCTCTGCTAGGTTCCCTGTCCCACTGGAGTGGACGTCTACAACCTACCACCCGACATTCAGCTCCCAGACGGTCCACGCCGTAGATACACCGGGCCGGTTCCGTCCAACCTCCTCACCCTCAATGACCAGTACGACTGTGTGACAGCACACCGCTGGCTGCAGAGTCGCTTCGTTAAGTCGAATGGTATGTAAAGAGCCTGGGCGTCAATAAGCTTGGGCCATAATACCACTCTTAGTCATGCTAAGCAACTTTGGCACGAATACACTGGTTACCGGGTTATTATGTATGTTCTGCATGTAATAAGTGCTTAAGGAATGATATAACCCCCTCCCATAAATATTCAACAGCCGGTGAATAATCAGGGTGTAATTAGTGAGAACGGGAAATATTTCATCTCTCAACTAGGTCTGCTTCTTCCATATCCTGCCATTTACAGTGATTCTTTATTTATGAGCCAATGGGTCACAAATGGTACCCAATTCATCAGGGCAGGAAACCGGGTACAATTTAGGAATCCAGGCTGAGGCATTATTTTCTGCTGATGAAAAGACTGAAGGCATTAAGTGTAATTAATATTTTCCCCTTGAAGGAACGAGCTGTTTAGTGATCCATATTAAGCCTATTACGTTAGCTTATTAGGGGGATCTCTTGGTTTTGAAGAAATCATCACAAAATACAAATAGTTTTACTACAACTACAACGTGGACTGATGAAGATTCAGAAGTTGCTGTTGAAATGTTTACCTGTTTTTAGTTTAAAAAAGGAATAATAATTAAGCGTAATGACTAATAATTACAATTTAAAAGTTTATGAAAATATACAAAGTATATTGGTGTTCTAGCAGCACTGTCCAGTGCAGGGGCTCTGCAGCAGCTGTCCATTTCAGAACCATGGACAGAGACACAGAAAAGCCCTGATTAACACAGACGCCTCAACGACCTATTTTCCTTTCCAACAAATGTGTGAACCATATGTTCCCATAGGCATTTACAAGGTAGAACATGTTTTATTTCTTAACCTGAATTGAAGTCAAAAATTGTCAACTTTTGTCATCGTTTTTATACAGGCTAAAGAAATGTTTTTCTTCAGAGGCTATGTGCCCAGCCTGCTAAATCACTTGGAAAACAACCATTGTTTTCTTTTAAATAGTTAGCTTAAGTATAGATAACCCGACTGCAAGTGAAATCAGACACTTCCGGAACCTTCCAAATCCTCTGCAGATTTTTACTGACCAAGAGAAGATTAGGTGGTGTGGTAGCCTTGTCCCAACTGACCTGACCTTCACTGTCCACCGACCATCTGAGTAATTGAGAAGGCTGGCTATAACACACTTCAACCAGTCCTACTCATGTAGTCTGTTCTTTGTTGGACTGATTTGTGTTTATTGTGGATCTGCAGGCAATGCCGTTGTGTACGGCAACACCATCGATGCGTACACCTGTGTAGAGGCTCTGTTACGCCTGGGCGTCCACGGTAGTCGCATCCACCTGGTCCATCTGCCCGCCACCGGAGCCTCCAGCTGCAGCTCCGGCTCTTGCTTCAGCAACCCCATGGTGGAGAAGGCCGTGAAGAAGGCTTTGGATCAAGCCGGGGTCCATGTGCACCTCAACTGCACCCTTGCCCAGATGAATGACGGACAGCACCCCGAGCCAATCAACTCCGTGTCATTCACCAGCGACGGTCAGCCACTCAGGCTGGAGTGCTCCGTAAGTTCAGATGAACGGCTCTAAAGTGCAGGTGCCAGTTTCTAACGGTAATGTGGAAGAAGTGTTTCTGTGGTGTTGTTTTTCTCCAAATTGCTCCGGTTATCGTTTCTATTTTTTTGGTTAAAATCATTATCTTATGAGCATAATGTAAAAGTGCTAAGAGGATCATTTTCAAAAGACGTTGTAAATTGCCCAATGTCCTTGATATCTCCTTGTAGGTCTTTATGAACTTCTCCTCCAAAGGAGTGGACTACGATGCCTTCAAGACCATCAGCGATGCCTGTCTGGTTTACGATGGACGGCTGGTCATCGACGCCACGTTCCACACAAACGACCCCGCCATCCGCGCAGCTGGGCCCTTAACCAAGTTCTCCCGGCGCTACCATGCCGACCGGTGGTCCAGCTCTGACTTCAACCCCAGGGAGGTTGGCCAGGACCTGGCTGCCTCTCTGCTGGCTTTCTTCGACCCCACCATGGCTCCCGCCATGAACCCTCCAGCGGACCTGGACCGCCTCATCCCCAACTATACACGGGCCAGGATCCAAGGTCCGCAGGCGTCCAAGACAGAAATAGCCCAAGACATTGTGTTCATCCATGTGCTGTAGCTCTGATGGTGGCTCCTGTCTAGTCCTGTTGATGTATTGAAAACCACACATGGGCATGTTGTCTGTTGGTGTTATGCAAGGCCTTTTCAGGAGAATGTATTCTGTCCCACATTTCTGTATACTCACAATTGTACCCTGGTAATGGAATCTCAAAGCTTCTTTTTCATTTCTTTGTGTTTAATAATCAGACAACAATGAAACATGACAGTGGCTGATGCAATATTTGGTTAGTCACAGGGTAAACAAGGTCTCGTCATGCAGTGTGTTCACAAAACAACCACTTCCGCTTGGCCTTTTCAAACAACTGAAAAAGCCTTGAACTTTTTCCTGAGTGGTAGAAACGCCATTTCACCAGGCATTTCACTGCTCATTTGACAGAATGTTCTGTTTATCTATGACAGTCATCCACACATGCAATTCTATTCATTTGATATGACAAACTGTAACTATTTATTGTTCAAGTACCCAGTCTTTTTTTATATTTGACTAATTACACTAATGACGTATTCCTTACCACAGTTGGACACAGTAATTTCAAGCTCCCTGAAAGCATGGCATGTCTGTATTTTTTTTTTAGCTTCCGTAAGGCCAGTAAACCATTTTCAACTGTTCTACCTGCTTTTAACATCTGTACATACTGTTTTGTACCAAGGCGGGAGACTGCCAGGAGGATACAATTATCTACATGTTACCAAACCAGGCATTGAGCAAAGGCCTTGTTCTGCTCATAACATGGCGGTAAGTGCTATTTTAAATGTTATAAATACATGGCTATATGCTGACATGTAAGTTCACGTCAATAAATGTAGGTGATGTAGGTGACAAATCTTTGAGCTATTTAAGCTCAAATACCAAAATATTTCCAAAATACAAAAAAACAGAGTGTGCAAGTAAAATTATCCACGAAATACTCAATAGAAGATGGATTTGAATTGTTTTTCATATGGATGTGTATCGTTTTCCATATGGATGTGAATTGTTTTCCATATGAATGTGTATTGTTTTCCATATGGATGTCTATTGTTTTCCAAATAGATCTTTATTGTTTTCCATATGGATGTGTGTTGGTTTCCATATGGCTGTGTATAGTTTTCCATATGGATGTGTATTGTTTTCCATATGGATGTCTATTATTTCCATGTGGGTGTGTATTGTTTTCCATATGGATGTGTATTTTTTGCGATTTGAGTGTGTATTCTTTTCCAAATTAGTTTACTACTTATCTCTCTTACAATTTAATTAATTCTACTTCTGGTTTTGCAAAATCCATTGATTTTCATTCAATTGCTTCAATTGTTAGAGTATAGAAAAACTAGGCAAATGTTTTGCTGCTTTAATGTCAACACAATTTTACCCATCCTACTCCCTTCAGGGCAAAGAGATTTTGACTGGGCGAATAGAGACCGGGAACTACTTTCACCTGCAACTGAACCAGTATGAAATGGTGGACACCATCACCTGTCTGTCCCTGAAACCTTTCCCAGTCTCCAACTACCTATGTCTCTATGGGAAACACCAGCTGCTACTTAACCGCCTGTGTTCCCGTTATGACGAAGGCCTGGTTCACGACCTTTACAGGTAGCTTCTGGGCTCACATTATGTTTACATTACAGCGCAATAGCGACAGGATAAGTCGAGACAGAATGGAGAGCTATAGTTCCATTTCAAATGTTTAAAAACAAGACAGGTTAGTTACCCAGTAGGGAGAAAAAAGGGTAAAGCAATGCTTGTCTCTATTGAGGGTTATGTAAATTAGCATCTAGCTGAAGGCTGCTCTCTCAGAAGTCTGTCTTCAGATACTATCCTTGTCAGTTTCGTGAACGACTAGCATTTTGAGAACTGTGTGTGGGCGACCTCGTTTCTGATGTTTCAACAGAAGCAACCCAGCGATATTGGAGCCATTGTCCTTGGGTCTAATCTGTTTATGCAGGTCCCCAATCTGCTTTTTTGTGGAGGAGACAATGGCTTAGCCTCCCAGCAGTGGTCATAAGGCTCTCTAACACTTTTTAAATCTGGATTCTTCACAGCGCCTTGTTGTCTCTATGAATGAAGCCACTCTCCATGTCATTATCGGGGCTGACTGAACACATCATGAACCGTTAAAATAATTGATTGGCGATACTGGTGCTGTTCGCTTGGGGGAATATTAGGTGGATTCACTCACTGACTGTGTGTGTGTGTGTGTGTGTGTGTGTGGTTGTGTACATGTTTGTGTGTGGTTCTTTAGTTATTTCAAGGAGAAATGGTCCCTTGCAATATATCATGATCGCTTTACAGACTTTGAGAAGGAAATACAACAGATCATAGAATCAACTAAAGTGCAGGTTTGTTTTTTCTAATTTTTCTTGATTCACATTAATAAGGATGGTGTGATATGGTGTAGTGTCCGTGGACCATGTATTCTGTCTACCAATACTTGGCTTTTGTAAAGGTGGAGCTGAAATAGAAAGGCCTTAACAAGGCCTGTGGTCCTCTGTTTCTCCAGGACCACAGTGGTATGTCCATCGCAGAGCTAATTCACAGGATGGTAGATGACAAGCTGGACATCACTGAGGAACCAGACGTGTTCCTCAAGAAGGTTTTTGAGTCAAGTGGTGGATTGGCATCCCTGAAGACCAGCACTCTGAATTACCTGAGTTTCAACAGATTTCAGCTGACTATGTATGTACAGCCTGGACTACTGTAACTATGTATGTACAGCCTGGACTACTGTAACTATGTATGCACAGCCTGGACTACTGTAACTATGTATGCACAGCCTGGACTACTGTAACTGACCCTCCATGTCATCCAGCTTCATTTCCATTTCAATGGTAATCACAGAAATATGTATTCAATGTTGTGGTTGAAATGTTGTCATCCAATATAGTAAAAAAAAACATTAAATGTAGTTTGAAAAAAATGGCAGTGTTTTTATTAAACTAATTCTTTACAATATTCATCTTCAGATAACCTATTTAGCATGAACAAGAATACCAAAATTGTGTTTCTTAGTTAATGGGATATATAAGCAGAAAAACAATCAGGAAATAAGCAGGAAAACAATATAGATTCCTAACACGATTATTATTTCCAATATTTATTTCATTGTTTAGGGTATTGTCAAATTCAGCTTTCTAACAATGACAACTTGACAGCTATTGATTTAGCTAGGCCTACCCTAATTGTGACTGCAAAGGTTATTTAGATAACTAATAAGACGTAGGCCTAGATGAAAGTAGATTTAGTGAGCACGAGGAGAGGATTTTATATTCTACAGCTGTATGGTAATGAGGCACAAATCTTCACTGCCTCTCTTTGGTCAGCACACGCCACTGAACAAACAGCCACACACGCGCCTCAACGTATTGGTCGTTCAAGCGTTTGTCACAGATTGTTAGGATAAATGTTAATGGGCAGAATCATGAGAATATATGAACCTATAAAATGACACGCCTCAATGACATCTATTGGATCGTGTTGTCTCTTGATTATTAAATACTTTTCAGTGCAAAACATTTTGCATATAGGCCACATTTTAAGATTTTGCCTAATTAATAACATCGTCCATTACTATTGGTATAATTATTGTAATTATTTTGCAAATGGCCTACACTCTATTCTTGTATAGACTACATGCTTTGAGGCTATTCATAACTAAAAAGGCATTTAGGACATTTGAAGACTAATTCGATTTTAAAATGTATATTTTTGGGAGAAAACCCGCTGGTAGACATCGCAGTAGACACAAAAACACTTTCTAGACATCTGACGTCGTTTTTTGGGACAATGGGTTAAAATATTAACCCAAACGACATAAGTCTTCTCATCCCCTAACCTTGCTGATGCCTAGTCTAGCCTATATTTATTTTTAAAGATGGGATATGATTTGACCCTGAAGGAATTGGGTTTCACTGTTGTAACGGAGAGATAATCATGGTTTGGCCCATTTGAGGACCGACGGCTTTGTCCAAACACACTGATTACGCACAGCACGCGCCGACAGTGTCTCTTGGTCATATTGCTTTTGGGGAAATGTTTCCGTGCAATTTCTTTTTCAGTCAGAAGCTATATACAGCTTGCGTTAGCGTGGGCATTGTAATGCAAAACAGGGGACCCTGTTTTATTAATTATGTATGCGTAAAACGACAGATTCTTATGTTCAGAGTTCAACTGTCGTATCCAACACATGTCGTTGGTCGTCTTGAAATGTTTCTTTGTTATTTTTTTTATTAAGGCCTAGAAATATTTGCATGTTCGGTGTTACATATTGTTGTTTATATGTCTTTTTTTGATAAATTCTACCTAACCAGTAAACAGTCTGCCGACTTGATTTAGTGAGGTTGAATATTTCTGTAGTTTAAACAGAAAGAAAACATGCTACTCAACAGCACGTGTGTGTGTTGTGTTGTGTGTGTGCTGGGTGTGTATAGAATATTATATTTCGGGTAAATAAACAAAGACCCCCCCTCCCCGATGTTAATTTTAGATTCTGATGGTTGTTGGGTAGTGACTGACGTCTCCTTCTAGGCAGATTAGAGACACCCCAAAGGACACACGGAGACACACAAAGCCAGGCACGTGTGCATTTCTATACAAACTCATCAGACCGTAAAAAGAGGAGGGTCTCGGCGTGTGCCTTCGACGGGATGAGGGAAGGAGGGAGGGAGGCAATGCGCGCATACTAATATAATCAAAACTCAGGTACATCTGTTTAGCAATCTGCAAATCCTCCTACATTTCCACACGAAACCAAGCCCCTCTCTCCACCCTCCCACACCCACTCTGCAAATCCATAGGGATCTTAGTTCCATCTGATTGGTCGGGAATGAGGCAACTAGGGGCGATGACAATGTCATCATTTCTCCTTAAAAAGAGTGCAGCTATGTGGTGGTGAAAGCATCTCGGGAAGTGAACGATTCAGTAGCAGGGGGACGGTGAATATCAAAGTATCCGATGTGTAAGTAATACTATCCTTAACCTGGATTTTATTTCAACACCTTCTGTGCGTCTGAAGTGCCTTAATTCGTTCTGCCCGCCGCAAAAATGCCACGAGGATTTTTAGTGAAGAGGAACAAGAAAGCAAACCCGGTGTCTTATAGGGTGCGTGCTGATGAAGAAGAGCCGGGACAACAATCGTTCCTGAATCCCAAAGACGCACTACCGTGGGCGACTCTCCCATCATTTGCCGAGCGCGCGCCAGCAGCATCCGCGCATTGTGAAGCATCAGCCACCGCAGAAGCGCCGGTACAGGACGCTAAACCCGCTCAGTTTGGGAACCCGGAGGCTGCGTACCAGGCGCTTTACAGCCCAACGAGGCCCGTCAGTAAGGACCATGACCGGGCATATTTTGAGAGACGGTTTAATCTCGGATCACCGGTGTCTGCTGAATCCTTTCCAACACCAGCAGCACTAACCACTTTAGATAATCTCTTTGCCCCAGTGGATTTAAAAATCGGTACAAGCAACAGCAACCGGACCGGAACCACCACGAACCCAATCCCGACCACTGTTACTGGAAATGCCACCAAAAGGCCTTCGAGCGAAGCCGAGCGTAAAAGCAAACCTTCATCCAAAAAACCCAAAGCTATCAGGAAATTACATTTTGAAGACGAGATGACCACGTCACCCGTGCTTGGTCTCAAAATTAAAGAGGCGCCCGTCGACCAAAAACCCAGACCACAGCCCGCAGCAGGTGACAAGCCCCTGGGTGAGTTTGTCTGTCAACTATGCAGGGAAGCGTATGGCGACCCTTTCGCGCTGGCCCAGCACAAGTGTTCCCGGATAGTGAGGGTTGAATACAGATGCCCTGAATGTGACAAGGTGTTCAGTTGTCCGGCAAACCTAGCCTCCCACAGGCGCTGGCACAAACCAAAGCCCCAAAACGCAGCGTCAATATCTGGTGCGCAAAATATCAAATCAGAGAGTGATAAGACGATCGCGCTCGACAAGGCTGTGTCTGACGAAATGAAGGAACAGAGCGATAGGGACACACCCAGCCCCGGGCTGTCAGAGTCGGGATCTGTCGGATCGGAGGAGGGTCTCTATGATTGTCATCACTGTGGGAAAAGGTTTAAACGTCAGGCGTATCTGAGAAAGCACATGCTATCTCAACATGCCACTGTTTCCAGTAACAACATTGAGGACCACGACGTCTATCCGTCGTCTCAAAACGATGGAAAGCCAAGCCAAGCACCATTAAATCTGAGTTCCTCAGGTTGCCATCTGTGCCCTGTTTGTGGAGAAAACTTCCCCAACAGAGTCAACCAGGAGAGACACATCCGTCTCCTCCACTCTTCGCAGGTGTACCCATGCAAATATTGCCCTGCCATGTTCTACAGTTCTCCGGGACTTACAAGGCACATTAACAAATGCCATCCCTCAGAAAACAGGCAGGTGATCCTTCTTCAGATGCCTGTGCGCCCAGCCTGTTAAACTGAGGAGATTCCTGTGCCTTTACGCGTGGACGTCATATGCGTGAAGGTTGACTCCGTCCTCAACCACTGCATTTAATAATGGATTTTAAATCCTTTTTGGAGCTTGAATTCTATATTTTTCAGACTCATCTTAGCTAGTTTATCTAAAGAAAGAAAAGCATTAGACTGTTAAATTATTTTTCTAGGATCTCTGCACAAGTGCTATTGCGTTAGCTTCTAGACCTAAGAAAGGGATATCCTAGCTGTACTGTGGTCATAAAATTGGCTTTTAATTCACAGGCTGTAAATGTATCTATCACTTTATTAGCTTTAATATAACTTGTGAATCAGTGGACATTACATTTTAGCATTGTATCTGAACATTATACAATTTCAGAGGTTTTCCCTAGTGTAGCCATTAATGCCTTTGATTAGAGCTCTTCTACACTTCAGCTGTAAAACTGCCTTAATTTATATGTCGAAATAATGATTGTTTCTACGTCTTATTTTCATTGGCCAGATATTGTATCGTTATTGTTATTTTACATACTGTATATGTAAACCACTATTTGTATTATTTTTATTTATTTATTTATTGGATTTATCTTGTGTAAATTATGTCTTGTGTGATTTATGTGTATTTTGATCATGCCATAGCCAAATTATCTCTTTTCGTTGTTTACATAGATACTGAGAAGGGTGTATAAGTGAAGTAGTATACAAGTGAATGACCTTGAGCTTATCAAAAACTATTTTGAATGCTCTTAAATGCAATCATATTTTTTTGTTTGTTTCAACTGTTTTGTAACTGTTAGCTCTTACCGCATTTGTACGTTTCTGCAGTATTTGCTACGTGTCCAAATAATAAAAGCAAGAAAAATCCACATTGTTTGATTAGCTTGTTTTCTGACCAAAGCTGGTGTGGGTTAATGCGGCCACTGGGGTTGTTAAGACCATGCTGTTATAACATGTCTCAGTATGGTCAGGAGATAAGTAAACATGGGCTGGACTTGACCCTGGCCGACCCGTCATTCAGACAATCACATTGCAAGTGTTCAGCAGCTAGCCACACGCTCCAAGTCTGTCTTGGCTGTTCTCCTAGAAGACTTCCCCTTGCCACATTGACAGTGTGAGTCAGACTGTCGTCCTCACACCAGAGACACTCTCCATTAGAGACGTCACATAGCAGCTCAGCAGTGCAGACATCTCCAGCAGGAAGCAGAGATGACCCTGCTCTGTGTTCCTCAGTGCATCCTATCAGATACATCTCATGAATAGTGTCACAGAGTTTAGTGCGAGCGGACAGTGCGAGCTCCTGTCACTACTGATATTGAGTTAGTTGTAATCCGAGGAGTAGTAATTGTTACATTTATTTCTCAACCCAAATTAATAATCTTGTTAGGAACTTTCATTGCCTTAAGTTAATGAGAATTGAACTGTTACTGGTGTAATTTTACTGATGCTGTATATGAAAATAGGAAAACGTTATTTTCTAACGGTACAGAAAACACAGGGATCGCTTCCCTTTATCTAGGGTGTCTCAGTTTCAGAGCTTGTCTGTGCAGCTCACAGTCCGGTTCACACCTGGGCTTCACCTGGTTTGACAGGGCAACCAGACCTCCAGATGGGAAAAACAGAAATGTGTCTGTCCCTGTGGAGTCATCCCTTCAGTCTCCAAGTAGAACCCCTTTGTGTAACATGTGAGGGTTCTACATTAAACCCAATAGAAGTCAATCTACCACCGTAAATGGTTCTACGATGGGGACTGCTAGAGAATCCTTCTGAACGTGGATGATACAGACATTTACCACAGTTTGAAGGATGTGCCCTGATCATTACAGTCAGTTCCTGGAGCTGAGTTGGTAGATGTAATTCAACACATTCCTCCACCTCCCCATGCCTCTGAACCCCAGACACTATTCAGTTCCCACATCAGGCCCCTGCCACCCAACCACCTCCCAGTGGGACAGACAGACAGGCCCAGAGACACACAGGCCAACTGACAGGCAGACAGACAGACAGGCAGGCAGGCAGACAGGCAGGCTGACAGACAGACAGATAGACAGATGCCAGGCAGGCAGCTGGGGAGCGGGGCCAAAGATAAGAACTGCAGATATAGAGCCTTTGAAACGATGCTGTCAAGCTATGTAGCTCCGCCTCCAAATGAGGTGGAACTTCCAAACGCGTGGAAGTTTGAACGCGTTTTTCAAATACGGCAGCCAATCCAAACTCAGATTGATGGCGAGAGTGCGAAGGCTGCGTGAGTTTGGCAGGGAGGTGTACGAAAACCTGGCACCGACTGGACCAGCAACACTGTGATCAAGGGACATTGAGGTCCACAGAGCGGAAACCTCGGTCTGGCATGGTTTGTGCGGACTGGAAGTGTGCTCGGTACGGGCTTCCCAGTCCGCACCCCAAGACAAGAAATGTCCATCCTGTTCAGTGACACCTTCCTTCTCCCCTGTGAGCTGACTTGATTACTGACATGAAAGCAAGACAGTTATTCAATTAGCATCTGATGTAATCGGACATCCATCAGATGCTAATGGGGTTAACACAACCTGGCTACTTGTGTTACACGACAGGGCATGTCAGTGTGCACGAGGGGCGTACGTGTGTATACGTGTGCTCATACACGTGTTGAAATGAACCTAGACCACACACAGACACACACACACACACACACAC